>CAUJRU010001392.1:100215-124163 GCA_963277665.1 Viscum album
GGATCTCAACACTACGCAGTTGTCTGGCAATCTATCCAATCACTGATCCGACCGAGGCTTTCTTCACCACGCCCCAAGATACTGTTTCATATGATGAAAAGACCTTGAAGCCGTTCTTGGATCCCTCTGCAGAGCTCAGGAGCTACAACGAACGATCGTCTCCACGGAGTAAAATGTACTATTACATGCTCGCAGAGGCAAAGCTTGCGGAGCTACTGCACCTCGAGAACAGTCAACAGGGTCATTCATCACGTTATCTAGTGGCTGAAGAAGTAAAGGAAATTGCCAAACAAGATCAACTTTGCCCAATCTTCATTGTACATGGTAATGCAGATAGGTTTGTCGGTGTCAATCAGGCTTATATAGTGCGGGACGCCTTGGTTCAAAAATCCTTCAAGCACGAGTTTCTCGAAGTAGATGGTGCTGATCACTTATTCGATGAAGACCCCAAAGTCAAACTCGAAGAAATGTATACGTTTATGGAGCGATATTGGACGAGATAAAGTTGAGATCAATCTGTGGAAAGTGATTATAAAGTTCTGCCAAATCACTTTCGACTGCTATACTTGACTAGATGTATGCTAGGTTTCCACAGTTTGTAACGATATCCACTTTATTACCCAGCAAGATTACTGCAGACCACCATATCTTTTCGTAATTTTGGCATATCATTCGACAAGTAGGTTCGGGAGTAGGATGATCAGTACCTCTCAGTTGTACAAAGCCTGGGTAGCGAGGTCAACAAAATCAGACGTGAAGTTTCCGTGCTAGTGATAAAGAACGAGCAAAAGTTAAATTGCACGAGGCAAAGCAATCAGTAGCGACGCACGAATCAAGAGTGCAGTTACTATCCAATACTATGATCACTGAATGATGTTTGCACTGTGCGAAGATTGCGAGCTGCATCACAACAACTTGTTCAAGACCAAAAAGTGTCCTTGCAAGAGATCCAAATTCTCAGCGGATCTTCCAGACACGTAGAGCAAGCCATAGCCCTCTTTTTCCATGACGTGGTAATCATCTAGACGAATGAGCATCGATCTCGCTTAAATAACCATTAATCTGCTTACCGTGCCCGTTCTTGACACCGCACTCGATATGCTGCTTAGTAGTGTTTGTGCTGATAGCGATCCAGCCAATTCTTGACCTATGCTTCAAGCCTGCTTTGGCATTGTACGTGGCGACTTCGAGTTTGGTGATGTACTCCTTCTCGTCCAAAGTGTATTTCATATCATGTCCATCATTTGCGTCAAAGCCGTGAGCACTAGTTTGCGTCTCCTTTCTAAGCTTGGCATATCGCGGCATGAATCCGAACTCTATGCCCCATAGATGGCTGCCCGGCGCGCATCCGGTAAAGCCTATGTAGAGGATTCTGTTGTCGGAATTGATCCCGGTGACATGATCGACATCAGAGAACTAATTGCGTCAGTACCTCAAGGATCAGGACACGATAAAGACCTTACAGGCTGGCCATGAAGGCCTCCGCGTTCTTCAGAGACATATTCATCTGGGATAGGAGCGGCCTTAGAATTCACAAACGCTACCTTAGCCACTGCTGGCTGAAAAGCAGGATTGGCGTCGTAGCAGGCAAGGCTAGGACGCTCTGAAGCAGAAGGCAGGCAATACTGAATCGCATTCCTCGGGGCCAGAGCAGCAGCGAAAGCTCTGATCTGCCAGATAAATGGAAGGACTTTTCTGCTCCTGAGGAAGAGAAAAGACTAGCCATGGAGCTTGACGAATTATTTCGCCCACGGTATGAGATGAAACTTGTGGTCACCATTCGTATATTGCCAGCATGTGTGAACATGTGGCTCTAACTTTGCACAGCCTCGACATCTTGAGCATGCACTGCACACACATGATCGTTCAAGGTAGATGTATTGTCTTTGGGCTGCTTCTACTCATGCTGAAAATAGTCGTCAACAGGTATCCAATGTGCCTGTAGAGCATCGACTTCCTGCGAAGAACTTCCAGAAAAGTATGACAATGCGAATCCCTTGATACTGAGAGGATAATATGAATCTAAGACAGTCAGACCATGATTTCAGATTGAGTATAGAAGACTTGCCATCCTTGTCGTTCCCTCCGCACACAATGCTCTGACCAACATTGGAAGTGATTTTAGCCCATCCAATTCGTGTGTGATGCGAAAATCGTGTTTTGGCTTTGTACGTTGCGAGCTCGACTTTCTTCACGTACTCGCCAATTCCAAGATAAAGAACCTGCTGATTCTTCAATGTCAGCGCTGTCCCGTGAAGCACAGCAGTGGTCGCGTCAGTTGCTGTCGATTTGGTGTCTCGAAAACCCAGCTTGATTCCTGTCACATGATTGTCGCAACCCAACAGTGTGATAAAGGCGATGGCATTGTAATGTGAGCTGAGGTCGACAAAAGCAAAATCATCAAACTATTCAATTAGCTTGTAAAGAGACATATCGTCTTACACGAACAGCTTTGCCATGTGGCTCCCCAACGAGTTGAGAAACTTCTTCCTTTGATTTCCTGTCCGTTGTTGGGACTGTTGTGGCAGTTTTGATAAAAGAGCCTGGCTGTACTTGTGCTTGAATATCGTGTCCATACAAGTCTTTCACTTGGGTTGTAGCCACAGCCTGTTGAAACGCGAATAGACAGACAAGAATAGACAGCCACATTCTTCCTGGTATAGTTGTCAGGACGAATTTGCTCACGATGCTTGATCACTGTTTTGCCAGCAGAGAAAAGTCTTGATAGAGCCCTTTGAGCAGCACGCCTCAGTCGAGAGATCTGCATCTTGTCTGCAAGTTCTCTAGATGAAACATAACTTGATGAAAGCGTGAAGCATGTGGTGCGGTGCATGAATTGACTCTACAAGTTCGTGCTTGCGATGGAAAAGAATATTAATGTGTAGCTCGGAAAGCAGGTGTTGTCTTCATTGAGTCTTCGGCCAACTTTGACTCATTAAAAGACCATTCTACTCGGAACTGGTGCTATAGGTACGAGAGCAGGTCTAGTTGCGGTGAACGTAGACTTGAATTTCAATTTCGTCTGCCAGACAGCTTCATTCGCACTTATATGAGGTAGATGACATTTGTATAAGCATGAAGTTGTGACATCTGGCGAGGAAAAAGCCTTGAAACCATCATAACCTTCTGATTTGAGCTCCTGATATTGGACCGGGAGCTAGCATTGTTGTGTGTCATCTGACAGTCTCAAGTCGTCCATCAATGCCAGACTCTCTGAATGCTTTGCGTGCTGTATCAATACTATCCGGTGATGGTAAATTGGCAGCCAATTACGCAAGAGTGAGACGTCGTGCTGCGCGAACCTTGGCCGCATCTCGTGCTAGAGCTCTCTTGTCATACTTGGTCAAGATTCGGGCAGATCGCTCTGCGTTGTTCAATGAGCCATCGCGTGATCGCTTTAGGAATGGTGGCTCCATTTCGATCTAGTTTTTCTCACTATCTCACGGATGCTCACACCAACGCCGTGCCAGGCCATGATCTTGGCCTTCTGAACCTCAATCAACTCTTTGCTCTGGAACATGGGACAGTATCTTGCTGTGGTCAAGGGGCCAGTGTCAAAGTATGATTGGGATTCAATGAAATTGCGTTAGAATAGAGATATCAATTCAGATCTTACCCCACGGTAAACTCTCCTTCAGGTCAATACCCTACTCATGCACCGTAGTGTGATTTGTCGCCACAAAAAAGGTAACACTAATATTGAACGAGTGACTCGACAACACATGGAGATGCTCGCGAGGATAACGCTTCTGGCATGAACATTTCCCAAACAAATTATTATAACTATATGGTAGTGTTGATCGGGAAACCTCTGCAGTGCTCGTTGCACTGCGTCTTGCCACAGCGCTAGATGACTCGATCAAGTCGATTATGGAACCATCAAAGCACACTATTGATCTTACAGCGAAATGCATTAGTGATGCCTGACGAAGTAGTTGTCGAGCGGAATCCAATGTGCCTGAAGTGCATCAAGTTCGTCCCCGAAACTGCCTAAAAAGTATGAAAACGCGTGCCCGGGTTCCTCCAGAGGGAAATATGGATCTGTTCGTGTCAGTCCCGGATAAAATCGTCTTTTCTCACGACAGACTTACCTAGGACGCCTTTACACCACAGGCTATGCTTCGGCCAGAGTTCGTGGTAAACCTTGCCCAACCAACACGCGTACGGTTCTTGAGTCCGTTTGTTCTTGCCTTCCAGGTGGCCAGCTCTATCTTGCTTATGTACTCTTTAACACCAAGCTTGAGAACTTGGTTGTCCTTCGGATTTCCAGCTGTGCCGTGCTCGATGTAGAATTCGTTGAAAGCATTGTAAGATCTTGAATCGTGGAAATCCATTCTGTAATACCTCAGATGTTCTCCCGGTTTACAACCAGCGAGGGTGATCTGTGAGATCGCAGCGTACAGCTTACTCTGAAAGACAGAAGATGCGTCAGAAAACTGTTCAAGGTCAGTGTACATGATCGATTAAGCACAAGACTACTGACACCTGTCCCATGGGGCCCGCCAACAGTATCTGATGACACAACAGCTACCTTTTGATCAAGCAATGTAATATCTCCCTGTACCTTGCTTGTGACTGGTAGCGATAGCGCAAAGGCATGTGGCAGACTTGCGAGAGCAAGGCACTGCAGAATGGAATCGAAGAAAAGCATGTTTGAAGAGAAGATGCCACAAAAGACAACATCAGGCCTGAAGAGCAGATGATGGTCTCTTATATGACCAGACCGCCAAATAGACGCCTTTGGCACGATTGAATTCGATCGTTCAAGCTCATTTGGTGGACGTTGCATGTTGATTGAAAGGCTTGTTTACCATCAACACAGCTGTCAGAAGTCCTACACATGTTTGCCATGACTTGCACGCCATGTGCCAAGAGATGGCAGATTCTTGCTCATCAGCTCTACAGATCATACAAGTGCGGAGGATTCTTGACGAAAGTCCCTCTTCATAGCCTGCCCACGACAGGTTGTTATCTGTGCTTGTCAGTGCTAAAAGTGCATCTTAATCATTGCAGAAGTATGTGCAGTAGTATCATGGCAATGGTCTAGCATGTGGTGCTTGTGAGTTGGGGATGTTGTCAAGCATGCGTAGAAATGTATCAGGTCCCCTGAGCAAGACTAGCAGTATATCAAGACTACCGCATCATTCATCTATTTCGAAATCCATTACACTGTGTACTTGTCTGCAAGACTAGCAACAATGGTTCAGCTCTGGCCAACCAATGAAGTATTGGCATGTATCATCGTCCTCTGTCAAGTCTTTGCTATTATGACCTCTCACGCACCACTTCCTTTTGCTGTCCAAAAGAAGATTGTCAGCAAAGCGAACTTGTCACGAGATGTAGAAGACGCGAGAAGCGAAGTCAGAGAACGACAGACTGACTCGTTTGGAGGTCCACACGGCGCTCCTGTAAGCTCGAAAATCCGAAAGAGTGTTAATTTTGACAAAAGCAGTTCAACGACAGATCTTTCGTAATGGGCACTCATCATCGAAGAATCTCATCAATTACATTCTCTGGTTGTGACGCAGAGCATTTGACGAAATACCTCTTCTCGTGGCGAGACAATGCTCTAAAAAAGGACGAGAACGTCGAAAGTTACCATGGCATAGATCACAAGGGTGAAGCACGAAACAGCATAAACCTAGCCAAGGATGAGTACGTCACCGAAGTCCAGTTGAGAACGTTCCTGGCTCCTTACCTCCTGTCGAAGAGGACCAGAATCGGCTGGATTAAAATGTTTACAAACCATGATCAAACTATTGAGTGTGGTGCCTACTCTGACAATGGTGAGGAAATCCTCATGGCGACTCCTTGTGCAGAGCTGATTGGTAGACGACTACGTCTATTGGAAGTACAAAGACTATGCATTCTTGTACCTGTCCGGACTATCTGGAGATGCTCTTGATTCTCTTTCTGGACATTTCATTACAGTGAAGGACTACTTCTAGACCCTGAAACTCTTTGCCGTAGCTCGACTGAACGAGTGAAAGAGAAGAATGTTGTTGTAATTGATCGGAAATGAGACTGCTTAACTCCGTGTTCGTTGCAGTGTGGCTGAAACAACGAGAGATCGTAGTCCAGTTCTTGGTTTCGTAGCATCAAATTTCCGAGGATCCCAGTACTTGGAGACAAGGCACGTCGAGGACTTCTGAATGTGAGGCATTGCAGCGCTGCTGGCAACCTGTAGACAACCTACCATTGGATCGCTCGTGGACGCGTCCATGCTCACGTTGATAGCTTGGCTTCGAACCACAAGATGGACGATCTATCGGTCCAACGCAATCAGTCGCGTCACAACAAGTCAAGTCATGCAATTTGCGCTGTTGGCATGTCCAGCATAACTTAAATAAAGGTTTCAATTAGCACGATACCTTGTCATGACGACATGTCACTCAATAGGTGCCTCTGACTGATGCAGCACACTGACATACTGGACGGTCCTTTTTTCAATTCGACTCTTGTTCTGATTTGCTGCTAGGGCGGGCCTGACTTGAAATTGAGATGGCGTCTGTCAGTAATTACAGTACAGTACCTCGAGAAGTGTCAAGCTCAACCATTGCACGTGGCTGTCAACGAGGCTGAGCGCTTTTCCACAAGTCTGGACTTTTGGCCCACGCTCGTGTACTTGTCACAGATGTTTGCGTTATAATGCGGATTACTACAGACATACACCGTGGTTCCCCACTTTCTTCACAGAAGTGGCGGAGATTTCCCAAAAGGTCTCTCGTCTATCAAAAACGAAGAAGTATTGGCAGCACAGAGATTCGGCGTGATATAGTATCGATAGACTCGATATGCCGTCCGCCCGAGCGAGGCTGTCCGGGGTGGTCGGCACGCTCCTTGTGCTTGCCGTAATTTTGATCTTCAATTCACCACGGACACGATCAGATGATCTTTCCTCGATCGCTTCGTTCCTAGAAAACTCCAAGACAGCGGCGAAGTCAATTTACGATGCGACATTCGACAGAGACTCGATGTCGGAACATGCGCTACTGGAAGCGCCCGAGATTGCCAAAGAGTTGCCTGTACCCGCTGACAATCATTCCTCTTCTGCACAGCCTGTCACATCCCAGACAGATCATGATCGTCCCAAACCTCCAAAGCTCGAAACCGAGAATTGGGATGGCGTGGATATCTGGAAGCTGCCCGATCACTACAAGTACAATGATGTCGAGAACGTCCATAGAAAAGTGTCTTCAGTATCGACCATTGATGGCAAGTACTTTCTCATTGATTTTATCAATACTGAGGGCTATAATCCGAGCATCATACCTCACCATGTGCTGGACGACACTTATATCGTCGTCGCTCAAAACAAAGACCACTCAGTCGAGGGCTCTGTTTACTGGGCGCAAATCGTATGTACTGCAACTTTTGTCAACGGCATACTGCGATGCCTCAAGGAACCACTGATTCTGCCAATCTCGGCCACATTTGGCGAGGCTCTACAGTGCCCAGACCAGATGGGATGGACGAAGCTCTCTGTAGGACCGCATGATGCACGCGTCTTCTATGGACCTGAGATTCCGTACGTTATTTATGGCTCGAATTCAGATCATCCATGTCTCGGACAGTGGATCCAAGATTTTCGTCTTCTGATGGACTGGGGTGGCCTGGCAGCTGGTTGGGCAGACTTCCGATACGGTACAGAGATGCAGCGGCCGGATGACTGGAATTACATGGAAAAGAACTGGTTTGTGTTTTGGGATGCCCAAAAGCAGATTTACGTTCATCATGATGTCTATCCGAAACGCGTCTTTGCCAAACTCGAGGCAGACGGATCAGTGGGCCCCGATCTCGCCCCTGCTGCTGGTGATGATAAATGCATGGAGACATTCATGCCATCAAAGGCTCGCGTGCTAGAAGGCATTCATCAAGCGACAAACTCACTCTCGGTTACTATGTGTAACCGAAATGACCCAGATTGCGTCGAAAAAGACGACAACACGTTCCTTTTTACGATTTTCCATCACAAGAGTTTCTATAGCATGCATGGAAACTACGAACCTTTCGTGATGGTCTTTCAACGCACAGCACCATTCAGTGTATTCGGCATTTCGACCAAGCCAATCTTCATCAATGGCAGGACGCGGCCCGGCGAAGCACGTCCGATATGGTTGAATGAGGGGCACTACGGCCAGACTGAGATGTTTTACGTCACTTCCATGAGTTGGAAAGCCAAAGGACAAAAGTATCATGGCTTCTTGGACGACGTTTTGTTTTTGGCAATTGGCATTGAGGATTCCATGACTGCCGGCATCGACATCAAGGCAGCTGACTTGTTTCTCGATTTAGGTCTTTGTGCCTCTTTATGAGGTTTTCTTTTCAAAGCCTTTGCAAGGGGGAAGTACTGTTTATATTTTCTTCTGATGTACATGTTTATAGATGTCAAGATTCTAATGACAAAATTGTAACAAGCTATCCACTGAGCGAGCCGACTGCAGCGACAAACGTCGTCCAATCGTCTGAGAAAGAACCATAAGGATTCGCAGGATCTGTATTACTCGTCAGAAAGACACTGCCGAGCTTATCTCCATTCGTCAAGCTATTGACAAAGCTAGTCATTTGCGACAATGTCCAGCCGGAACTCATACTGTGAATCATGAAATTACTCTTGTTCATTGGAATTGATGTTCCTGGTGCAAATGTACTAGCATTGTCCAAGTATTCCTCATACGTGTCTTCGAAAATGGCAATGTAGTCAGCAAGCGTATAGTATCGTGTGTCGGGCACGGCTCCTGGGTTGAAATACACCATGGCCTGGTTGCCGTACATTGTACTGACGATACTTTCTTTCGCATAACACGTTATATTGGCCATGTACGTCCATAGTGCGTTTGTCGCCTGCGTCGGCGCTTCATCGAAGAAGATGCCGTCCATAGTGTACCCCTGACTGCGCCAGCCTTTATATAGTTCAATGTCTGCGTAGACGGAATCGATCGAACGCGCGCCCCACGAAGTATGTACGTACCCTAGCAGCACGACATTCGCGTACTTGCGCAGTGTCGTGATGGCCGCGACGTACTCGGAGTCTGGGGAAGCGCCGCCAGGGCCGGAATTCGGATTAATGACAATGTGGAATGTGACTTGAGGGTACGTGTTGATGGCCGTATAGAGAGGCTGCCATGCAGGTGGAGATGTCCATGAACTTGGATAGATATACGCCGGCACGAGAATGGCAGCTTGGGTTCCGGCGGCTGTGTTGCGCTTCTCCAGCTGTGTGGATGTGAACTCGATTGTGCTCTGGGCAGCAAGAATGTCGAGTGTGACTGGTGAGATCGGCGACGGTGGATTGCTTGAAAAGTCGACTGAGGGGACAGAAGATGGTGCTCCAGATACGTGGTCGACTGAAAGTGTAAAGATTGCAGCAATGAGCGCGAGACTAAACTTCATCTTGGAATGGCGCAGTGTTAGGTGGCAGGGATCGACGAGAGGCTGGTAATCTCTGCTGGCTCGACTCAAATAATTATTGCAATCAGTACTTTGCCGATTTCAATGTTCTGCGATGGAGAGAGAGACACTGATGCGAGTTATGGGGCAATGTTGGTGAGGCGAAGCAAAGAGTCTTATGGACAGCTCTGCGGACGGAACTCTATTTGAGACTCTGCGAGCCAACGTGCAAATGGCGTGAAAGACAATATTACATGCGGCAATGCGAGGCCGTAGACATTTGGCTAGCAGGAAATCACGGCCTCAAGATGAGCTTGAGACATGGAGGAGATCTCCTGCTTCCATGAAAGAAGACAGATTAGAGCTGTCATTGAGAACAAGCGAAGTGGCTGCAGATATCTGGCATCTGATTGGTCAGCCACGAGATAATTCGCCGAATGCGATTTTGCCTTCTTCGAACCCCAACAAACTCGATCCTGCCTCTGGACTCTATCGCTTCTTCTCGATCCGTCGCAATGCAAGAGCGCGCCTTCGGAAAATTAGAATGCCGCCGATTTTTGAAGAATTCCGTACCTTTGATTGGGAGATCTGCTTAAAGAGAGATTCGAAATATAAGCAATCCGGCAGCGAGCGGGGTTCTTCAGTAGTGCATGGCCAAGACCTGCTTTTTGCTCTTGTTCTTCAGAGCACTTTGAAACACCTTTTCTGCTTCTTCCAACGGCATATCGACATCCCAATGATTCACATTCACAGCGGGACTTTTGAATTGTCCACTCCTCATCCAGTCGAAAATCTCCTTTAGCATCTCTATTCGCTCATCCGGATGTGCATCATTCCACGGACTCACCCAAAAGCCATGAAAGTGAAAGTCCTTGAAGATCAGGAGGGTGGCAGCAATCTTCAGTGGTTGTTTCGCCATGGCTCCATAAGTGACTATGTGGGCGCCATTTGTCAGAAGACGGCACATGTTCATCGTGGCCGATCCACCGACACAGTTCAATGCTAATTTCATATCTCCACCTAGATTGTCTCTGCCAAACATGGTCTTCATCAGATCTTTGTCTTCGAGCTGTTTATCGGTGATCACATGATCAGCACCGAGATCGAGCAAGTCTTTGCGCACCTCTTCATGCCCCGGTCTATCGCGTATGACGTTGATTGATTTGTATCCCCAGATTCGTCCAATCTGGATAGCTGACCTGCCTACGGCAGAGTTTGCTCCGTTCTGGATGAAGAAGTCGCCTGCCTTCATCGCAGCAAAGTCTCGAAGCATCCGGTACGCAGTGCACGGATTTACACTGACGGTAGCGACATCGATCGGATTTAATCCCTCTGTTGGTAGACGTAGGAGATCAGAAGATTTCGCCAAAGCATGGGATCGCCAAGTACCGAATGTGGTCTGCTTCATAATTGCCCAGTCTCCGAGGTTCCACTTCATCGATAGACCATGCCTTCCTGCCTTGATAATTTCCACGAGACCTTCATTTCCGCCAACTGCAGATGGTTGTGCTGTCTGAAATTTATCTGAGAAGGACGGCTTCTTCGGGTAGACTCCTTCAATTTGATTGAGATCTGCGGGATTAATTGGTGATGCGAGGAAGCGAACCGAGAACTCGTCGTCCGCAGGTTCTGTTATGTTGTACTCATGTATCTTGAGGACTTGTGCAGGGTCACCATGCTCCGAATAAACCATAGCACGTCCTGTAATCGTCCTCACTGACATCCTGGCACGAATCAGTCTCCGAAGACTTCGGCCAATCGCAGCCGAGCATAGGACTCGCATGAATGATGAAGCTCTTTATCTCTTTCGATTGAGGGTTGAGACATCATAACCTCTGACTTGATCTTTCTAAGCAGGACATTTCTTCCACACGTGAGTCCCCACTTCTCCACACAAACGACACTTTTGCTACAACAAGAGACACTCAACAATCCTCCTCATCATCGACGTGCTATCACGTTGCCTATAGAGCCATCGTGAACGATCAATGAAAGGATCAATTCTCAGAGATGAATGATCAGCTTTTGCGACACTACGGACTTAGCGATCCATTTGCAGATACATGGCGGAGCATCGATCCCTCTCTGCCAACAAACACATTTAATACAACAGAGACTGATGCTCTGGGCACGGGAATCTCTGTGTCCAAAGTCTTATACGATCGTGGAGTTCTGAGGAATGACAATGGTGCGCCGCCGGAATACTGTCTGGAGAGCAAAACATTCGACCCGCGAACATATATTCGCAATGTACATCGAAAAGCAACACAGAATGATCTACTCCGAGGGCAAGACTATCTCAAAAATGCGATAGAGTCCAAGGCTGGTAGCTTGAAGAGCTTGGTTGAGGATAATTTCGACCGTTTTGTGGGCAGTAAGAGGATAATTGACAATGTAAATTCGCAGATATCTGCAGACTTCAGTCGCTCATTCGGTAGCACTGATTCGAGGCTGGACTCTGTGAAGAAGACTTTAAATGACACATCTGTCCGTGCAACACAAAGTCCGTGCAACACCAAATCTTTGAGCCGATTATTGAAAATCACAGAAAAGCCGACTCGATCCGCGGAACATTGACGATATCTAGAGCAGTATTTAGCACATTTTGAGCTTCCCACAGTCCTGCTGAAATGTATCGAAAGTAACGACAACGAAAGTCTCTTACGGGAATACAAGAGAGGCTTGAGCCTGGTTCAATGATATTCGAAAGCGTGACAGTAATGCTGGAAGCACAGCTGATCGCAGAGCAACTCACTTGCTGCACCGGGTCTGGCGCGAGGTCGACAGAATCATGAAGGCCCGAGAGGCCTCATGTGTGGGCTCGTCTCGAAGGACAACAGACGGTAGATAATGAACGGACTAGTAAGCTCGCCAATTTCTTGCTCGAGTTCGGTGTCGACAGAAACCCCTATGTAGCAGCGTATTTGCAGCATATCTCAAGGCTAACACAAAAAAACAAAGACACACTCGACATGAGTAGGACACGAGTTGAGATATCCAGGAGAGAAAATTGCTATTGCAGCACGCTGCTTCTCAGAGAGACAAATTGGACTCCCCTCTCAGCGTATATCAAGTCTGAGATGTCGCCTTCTGAACCGGTACCAAATATCATTCAGTCGCAAGAAGTTCTCGCTTTCTGGAGCATGATCGATCATCTTGTGTCGACAGTCTTTGGATTGGACCCGTCGGTGCCTTGGTCGAGAATTGGGAGATTGTCCAAGATCATGACGAATACGCCGCTCTGTCAAGCTTCTCCCTAAAGGTCCGAATGGGCTGCGTCTCGTCAGTTTCATACTTTTTCGTCTACGGAGAGGGAAAACGCAATTCAAAAAGCTGAAGAGGCTGTCGACTTGCTCTGTAACAATCTCACAGAATTCTTTGTGGCGAAGCCAATCACTTCCGTACCACCAGCTATTCGAATAGCTCTGACGAGACCTTGCCAGACCTTATCTGGTCTCGGAGACAAGGAAACTGCAGAATTCAGCTTCATTCCCGAGTCCGCAAACTCAGTAGCGGCATGCAGTCATTTGACTACAATCATGACTACGATCATGTCTGGTGTCGCACGTCTTCACGGCTTGAAGATAAGCGCACGAACTGACGAGAGTCTGCAAAAGATGGTCACTATCGTACGGGGAACGATTCACTCGAGTCATTTGCGAGCTCTGGCAAGTCGATAGTGATGATCTACCATACCTTGAGACATGGGATATCAATAGTTCAGGCGATGGAACCGACTTCCCGAAGGCTTTCTGGATCGTCCAGAGATCGATTATTCAAGGAGTATCTCGCATCATGTTCAGAACATGAATTGATGCCTCTGCCGTCTCAGCGTCTTTTGGGCAATGTGCGGCAACAATTTGTCAAGAATGTTTACCAAGTTGTGACATGGATTAATGACTCTATCGTACTCTTCTGCTGCGACATCATCGCCCATGCCTACAGCACATAACGCAGTCGACATCGAGGTGAAGAAGCTTATGACAATCACCAACTTAAACACCATACAATCGTCTACTCTGCTTCAGCTTGTGCAGATTATAGAGTCCACGTTCTCGATATCGCTCACGGCAGATCTGCAGAAATTGAAGAGCATGTTCGCCCAGTATTGCCAAAAGCTCACGTCATCCTTCCTCGCGCCTCGTTTCGAGACGTTGGAAGGTACCATTGTACGAGATTTTCATGCTGTCGATTGGTCAAATGTCTCGTTTCCCACAAGCAATCAGTTTATGGGCTAACGAATGCATACTAGAGTGCGTTACAGCACATGCCTTGCTCTCGACGCGCGCTCCTTCTCTTGCTCAAAACTTTCCTAGATCAAATGATCATTCACATTTTCACCAAGATCGAGTCTGACATCTCCCAAATCAAAGACCTTTCGACTAATGGGCTGCTTCAGATGACACTTGATCTTGAATATCTATCTCTACAATTTGGCGATTCAATGCCGGAACCTGCCAAGCTTAAAGTTGATGAGATCTTCACACTTCTGGAGGCAGATGGCGAGGGGAGACAAGGTGGGCTCGACCTGAGAAGAGCGACGTCAAACGCATTCTCACCCGAGCTACACGGAGATGGAGTGTACAAGCCCACTGTATTTCGTGGACCACTACTTGCTGCTCCCACAAGACGGTGATCAGCATTGATATTGAGAATATTGCTCTGTATTCATGAGTATAAAATCATGTGCAATACAATAGAATCGTATTTCTCGGTTGTGGCTTTGTGGAGCGTCACTTGTCGCACCATTTCACTTTAGACTTGAACCACTGCTTGGGACGCTGTGACATTACCGTCCTTCTGGTCTAACGCTGCATTGACTTGGGACAGAGGCATGAGTACATATTTGAATTTCCATACGGCTGCTGGTGCTTATACCTTTGCTCCTGATGCGACGAATGGTACTTGTCTTGTCATTAATAGACAGGATGGGACTTTCCGGACTGCCACAAGGACATCTCTACAGATACAATCTGAGTCCTCGCCTCAAAGAGTCTTCGGAATCATGGGAGTCGCTCAATTGAAGCTCGACCGGTATCTGCTCGTCATAACAGGACGGAGAAAATGTTGGACGTATCGGCCGTGATGATATCTTTGAGGCTACGAAAGTCGAGCTTTATCCCATCAGGTTCCGAAACTTTGCACAGATCAAGGACGTGGAAGAACTCGAATATGTTGCTCTACTCAAGGCGCATCTCAAAACTGGCCCCCGTTCTACTATTCGCACACGGCAGATTTGACCAATAGTTTACAGAGACAGACTACAAATGCAAGCACCTATCATTCCGATCACTTTGGGCACGCGCGGACGAGCGATTCTTCTGGAACAGACACATCATGACTGATTTAATCAATTATCGCACAAAGACGAATGATGCGAGTGTAGATAATTATATTCTGCCAATCACATACGGATTTCTCGAAATCAGGCAGACTGCACTGAAAGGCAAACCTATGACTTTCGTATTAATTTCTCGTCGGAGCAGACATCGTGCTGGTACGCGATACTTTACTCGTGGTATAGATGCGCAAGGAAATGTATCGAATTTCAATGAGACCGAGCAATTGATATTGATGGATGCATCAGGCCGATCGTCCATTGTGGATGGTCAAATCAAGCTTTCTTACGTGCAGACTCGTGGTAGTGGTTCCGGCATACTGGGCCGAGGTGAATGATCTCAAGTATAAGCCACGTCTCAGGGTATTTAGTCAAAAAGATGCTGCAATCGCAAGCAAGACTACACTTTGACCAGCAAATCAAATTCTACGGCGACCAGTACTGCGTCAACTTAGTCAATCAGAAAGGTCACGAGTTGCCTGTGAAAAAGGCATTCGAGGACGTCGTCATGCAATTGAATGATCAAGAAATCCACTATGTCCTACTTTGACTTTCACCATGAATGTAAAGGCATGCGATGGATCGTGTACAACTTCTCATTGATCAACTTGAAGACGGGGCTCATCAAGCAAGGGATACTGCCACATCGACTCTACAAAAGCAGATTCCATCGTTTCGAGACAAACATCAGTCGTTAGAACAAATTGTATGGATTGTCTCGATCGCACGAATGTCGTGCAATCTTCCTTAGCCCGATGGATGCTCAGTCGTCAAATGCAGGCACTCGGAGTCCTTGGTCCAAATGAGACGACTGCACAATTCGCAGACTTTGAATTCATGTTCGTAATGTCTGGGCGGATAATGCAAACACCGTTTCAAAGAGTTATTCAGGCACGGGTGCACTAAAGACTGACTTCACACGTACGGGAAAAAGAAGCAAGGAAGGAGCTGCTTCAGATGGATGGAATTCGATCGTGCGATATCTCAGAAACAACTACGGTGATGGACCGCGGCAGGACGCGTATGATTTATTCCTAGGTGTCTACCGGCCGATCGAGAATCACGACTCGCCATTCGGAGACTTCAGGCCAGTGTTTGTGCAGAGTGTGGCCGTACATTGCCTGGTCGGCATTCCTGATGATTTTGGCTGCAATGATCTTGCCTAGATCCGCGAATGCATGGGGTTCAATGCGTCTCTTTGTCATTTTCTGGTTCGGAGTGCTGGGCTTGGTCTGTGCAGTATCTCCTAGCGCACGGCCTGTGGTACGTCAATTGGCCAAAGCTCAACGTGCCGGACTTTCTCAGCACGGAGAAAGGATCTGAGGGAATCAATGTGCGTCATGGCACTTTCGCAACCAAGAATAGTCTGAATTTGTTTCGCGATATCGAAGCTGGCAAGACAAAGGCACGGAGAGATTAGTCGACCATAGTAATCGTCCCTTGTTATCAAATGCTTTTGTGAACGTCTCGCTGCTGACCCTTATAACCAGTGTGTCTTGTGTATTGCTTAGCAGTAGACGAGTCGACTCCCATACCCAGATTCTGTACAGAGCAGCGACCCAATGTGCATACAGTACTTTACTGAAGCAATGCATTAATTTCCAAGGCCATATTTCACTGCCGTATGCTGCTGTGCATGCCTCGCAAGTGTAAGTAAGTGAATCCTCGTATCTCATAGCGAGCACTAGATTGAGTCGCGCACCAGCGACCGTCCACCAGCCTGTGATCACATTGAGACTGGCTAGGACCAAGATCGTTGCGAGTGCCGTGCAGATGAATCCGAGCCGAGAAGACGAAAATGTGAATCAGGGCCGGCATGGCCAACTACTGTCGTACGTGCTGTCGAGTTGCATCTAGTTGTGCTTCGACATCGTCCTTGACATCGACCTGCGAGTATAGCGACATGACCAAAAGCCTGTATCCTGAGTCCTGCTCAGTGCGATGGCTGACCGGAGTGGCAGAAGGAAGCATTATATGTAGATCAAGTGATACCGTGCTTTGTTCGCGTCACGCACCTTTTCATTGCGTGGTCAGTGACACGGATCAAAGCGCGCTAGACTCGATGGATGCTAAAAGAGATTGACACGTGCACGAATCTGAGACATATTGGTCGAGGACAAAGAATATGCACATGCACGGCAACAATGAATGTCTTAACCTTTCAAGGAAGGATAAAAGCGATGGCTGGTAGTGATCATGGTTTGTGCAATAGTGTGCCAGTGTGTTGAGCTGCAGTGTGTTGAGCTATGCATGTCCCGAGCTCGCTCGAAGTGCTCGAAATTGATGCCTCGATTGATTGATTGCGACTTGAAACTGACCAATCAGTCATTCCCACTCCATCAGAGGGCACAGAGCACAGAATAGCTAGACAGCCTGATCTATATATCATCATGGAACACATTAAATCGTGTCTGAGGTTTCTGTAGCTCATACATATCACTGAGACCACCATTCACCTCGTGTCGTACGACGAGAATCGTCATGAGATTTTGCGTCCCTGAACCACTTGGCAGGGTAAGATCCCCCTCACTATCCTGCCGCCAGGACGTATTGTGATGGATCCGTTGTTTCAGCTCTCTGCATCCTTTACGTCTTTCCGTGGCAGGCGTGGGACATATCTTTGCTCTTGTCCAAGAATGACTGCAGACGTTAGCCGACGAAGTCTTAGACACCACACGATACATTGCTCCTTACCTCTATTATAGAGCACGTAGCTCGATACGATGAAGATTGGGAATGGCAACAATCACGGCAGTCAATCTGATAATGTCAATCGCAAGAATATTTCGAAAAAGAGCTGCATGGAACTGACTTTCTCTCTTGGCTCTTGTACTTGTATCGGTACCGGCCCTGTAGACATCGTCGCACAGGACACTTGACGATGTAGACGACTGGACGATGAATGGAGCAGCATTGATGATGAGAAAGATGTCATCGTCTCGATTGGGGATTAGGAGCGCCACGTGGTCACAGCGTGCAATTCACAAGCTCAAGGAATAAACCATAAGTACAACGCAAGGCATTATAGACGTGCAGCATTTCCCTTCTCGTCCCCTGAACAGATGTTCGTCAAGGTTCACGCCGTCGCCGTGGACTAACAGTGTTTCTCCTTTGGAACTTACGATGAAGATGGCGTGCGGCAAGGTCTCTGAGTTAATCTCTGACTTTGGCAACGCTTCTGACTTTCTGAACATCTACTTCGTTGTCTGACGATTGAGACATTTTGATATATAGATGCTTGTACAACTGTATCAAGAGTATTGAGGCGTGATTCACGAGTGTCAAAGGGTGCGTGCTCTATACATGAAAGATGTGTGGAGCATGTGTCTTGTCAGGTCTGTTGACAATGCAATCTTGCTTCGACGGGCAGGACCTTGCGGTGCAGGCGTAACACAGCTCGTGATGCAGCTTTCCAATAGCGTGATCCAGCCAGGCTTGCAGACAACATGTGCAGGCGTCAATCGTCCTTCCCACGCTGAATCCCCAACCCATTCCGCCCTGAGATCAAGCACATACAAGAGGATCGTTGTAATTGACTTGAGGTCAGACATTGCCACGAGCACCATATACGAAGTCGCGAGAAAGACAAGCAGCAGCTCTAGGACCAGATTCGATAGAGTCTAAACAGATCATCGATGACCTCAGCGCAAAATTCGAGTACTTTAAAGGAGTAATTGCTGGACAAGCTCAGTCAAAATTGGCAGAGATGCCTTCATTGACAATTAATGGCAAAGTTTTCGGAACCGCTGGCAAATTCCATCGGGCCTTGGTGCTAGCACTTCATGAACTCATTTGCCTATTTGCAAGAGATGCTAATTGCTGCACCATTAGCAAGCATAGAAGAGCAAAAGGGCCAATTTCAACTCGGATACGGATAAAATCTTGACGCGTTTGACAGTTAGAGACTGGAACCCAGAGCACGAATTGATGAAAATTTTTATCACCACGATGTGATCCGTCCTATGGGCGAGTGCGAATAGCATGGATCAGCTACGAGCTTGCCTAGAAAAAGATCGAGCTATGCGCGAAAAGGACGACCAGGAACCGTCTGCTTCCTTGCTGCCTCAATTCGGAAGCTGATTTATGGAGAGGGGATTCACTCTCGAGACGCTAATGCCAACCTTGAACTCAGCCGAGAAGCTGGAAATCTCTATGCAATTCAAGGCGATCATGTAAGAACTGCGTCAGCTTGAAGCACCAGGCTATCTTGGCTCTGTCAACCACAAGCCCCTGAACGACGCTGTTTTCTATCCAAGACAGCGGAAACAATCTAGGTGGGTAGGTACAGATTTCAAAAGGGGCACCTTCAATTCCTTCGTCGTTGCATTCCTACCACCAGAAGATGCGCACTGACTACCTTTCGAGGTCGAGATCGAAATCGCCGCTTGTGCCGAGCTGTCAATCATGGATATATCGCGCGGGCGTGAGCTCGATCGTCGAATGGTTGATATCATTACCTCCGACTCCTAGCCTGTTTCTCGACGTTTTTGATCCAGGACGCTATAGAAGAGAAGCTTCAAAGTGCCATCGAACCTGTCTCTAGACTCGACGGCAAAGTCACAGCGATATCACGATGCTCTGTCAGATGAGCTCGTCGATCTATCAAACACGAGGGCTTTGTCGAGGAAGCTGCTGCGAAGCTCTCCGGCTATGGGCAGCAGACGATGAATCATAAGACCAGTCTTTACACACGGAGACCTGCTGCCCAGGAATATCATTGTAAACACAGTACCGGATTCGCAAAACGCTGGCGAAACTCGCTTCAAGGTCAGCTTGATCGGCTGGGAGATAGCAGGGTGGTATCCCGAATACTGGGATTTCTGTAATGCCATAAAAGCTTACAGGTACCGGGCCGCACGGCACATCTTGGCTGGAGATGTCTCAGATTTTTTTGACGATATACCAGGTGCAATATATCATGATGCAGCTTTATACGAAGTATTGTGCTCATTTGAGCATCTAGCCAACAAAAGTTAGGGCCCATCTGATAAATGATGTTGGCATTATAATAACATTATGATGCGTTCCGACGTTATAATGAAGAATACCCTGCGGCCGGGTAAGCGCGCCAATTATGATGAGCTGCCCACGACTTGAGCCAACGTTATTTTGTGCCGCTGCTATGATTGTTGGTGGATAATAGCAACTTGTTGTCCCTGCTGCATAGAACCACATGAGAAGACCATTATAATCGTCGCATTAGATTTCCAGTAGCTTTGCCTCCTGGATCTTGGCCTTGACCTCCTGGACCCAGTGACCGCAGCGTCGGAATGGCTTGGAAGGAACCTGCTTAATGCCGTCGGAATTCAGTTGCGCGCCTGGAGGCGGAGTAGGGCTTCGCAAAGCTCTATAAATTTCTGCATTCGTGATGCAGGGATTTGTCCAAGATACTTTTGAGAACCCGGCACGAAATAGTCTAACTCATCCGGCGGAACCGTGAAGTTTGACAAGAATCTCATGCCATCCAGAAAGGTCGCCAATGACGTGAGACTTTTTGTCCACTGCCGTCCTTCTCCGTCTCAACGAATATGCAGGAGTGGGGTCGAGTCAAAGGCGAACTCTACGGTATAGACATTATACATCTCGTCGGCGGAAGTCATGGACCTGGATGTCACTAACTGAAGGACTGATGGTGCGATTGAAACTCTTGTGAACGTCAACGTTGGAAAGCAGTGATGTGAATATACTATTCCAAATCATTGCTCATGTGGAGTCTGTAGTGTGGCGTTTTCCCACTATTTTCCATTGGCTCTGATATCCGACCAATTGCGGCAAGCGCAGCGGACCGAGATTAATCAGAGAGCTAATGAAACACGGATGATCAGGAAGTACTCATTTCGCTGTCTATAGAAGACTCTTTGGTTGTCGTGAATTCGATTTCATAGCGAATGAGCTGTCCATGCTGCTGTTGTCGAAAGCCCATCATGATCGTCGCTTTATAAGTTTGCAAGCCTTCCTCCTGAATCTTCGCCTTGACCTCCTCGACCCAGTGCCCGCAGCGTCGGACTGGCTTCGACGGATCCTTCCTACTGCCATTCAGATTCAACTGTGCCCCCGGCGGTGGAATAGCCTTCGCAGACCTCTACAAATTTGTTCATTCGTGACGCATGGATTTGTCCAAGATATTTCTGTGATCCAGGCACAAACGACTCTGATTTCTTCTGGCGGCGTCGTGAACTCTGACACGTACTTCATGCCTTTCAAGACGGTACCAATGACGTGGTATTTTCGTCCACTGCCGTTCTTCTCAGTTTCGACGAATATGCTGACAGTGGTTGCGAGCACCGACGTATTCTACTGTATAGACTTTATACATTTCATCCGTGGAAGTCATTGACGTGTATATCCTTGATGCAGTTGAAATTTCCTGTGAATCTTAGGGAGCAGAATGAGAATAGAGACGTGAATGAAAGCAGTTGATGTTGATATAGTATTCGAATGCTGCAGGGTCATGCATGATTCAGGTGGGGCTCATAGGAATGCGAGGACCATGTGGTCGTCGTAAACTCAGTTTCATTGCAAATACAAGGTCAAGTAGCAACCATAATTGTAGACCGGCCGACGAGGACGATTGGTAAAGAACTGGGAGCGACATTGAAGTGATTCTTCCGAGTCCAATGTGGCTGTCAATCAAGCGACGCGACGTGGAGTTCGCTGCCAGCCATACCGTTCCCGTGAGAGCACTCAATGAGGTGATCCGACTACGTTCATGCTCAAGGACTCTGCATCGAAAGTGACCTGAGATTGCACATATATATATATAGTGTATCCATGTCGAATCCAGCAGATACTCCAGAAATCTTAAAGGCATACGATGACATCAGATCCGACAAGTCAGACCTCAATTTCATGGTCATCAACTACGAAGACGCTAAATCAGATAAACTTTTCTTGAAGGCTTCTGGAAGCGGCGGACTGGACGAATTGAAGCAGCATCTCGAGCCGAGTGAAGCACAATATGCATAGTACGTCCTGCCTGCTACATCCATCCATTCCTCAAGTGGACTTTGTGTACCGTTAAGGCCGGGCTTCTAACACGTACAGTGCAAGGATTGAATACGCAAATGACACAGAGTCAAAGAGAGTCAAATCGTCTTCATCGTCTGGATCGGTGATCGACAAAAGTGATGAGAAAGGCTAAAGTGTCCATACAGTCTGGCAATGTCAGGAAAGTCCTGAGTCACCATTCGATAACGATCGACGCACGAGACTTGAATGATTTGAGTGAAAAGGATATTGTCGTGAGGTTGCGCAAAGCCGGAGGGCGCGCACTACGACGGACACGCGCACTACGACGGACAGAGGAATTAGATGTAATATGATGCTTTTCTATTCATGCCGAGGCATTGCATTCTACGGCTGTGCTCAGGCCTGCGCTCAGTCGGCGGTCTGTCTCTAAGCACAGCCGAGGTAGAGCATGGACTCTTTGTACCATCAGCGACTACATAGTGTCATATTATTGGTATTAGCGCGAAACATCAGTAGCTCGCAAGACGATCCAAAGCGCGGTACCATCTCGAAAAGGCAATACGAAGCCTACAAGTGAAGTGCCTTCCGCCTTGGGGAGGTTTGAGTAGCATTTTATCAAAAGGGAAACTCAGCTGGGAGAGCGCGAGCGTCGCCGTCGTCGATGTCTGTCGTTCTTATGGCCGTCGCTGTCACGATGACGACGATCTTGTCGATCGCTCTTGTCTCTCCTTGTCCGATGTCGATGTGGGCTGTGTTTGCGATGCGATCTCTTTTCAGATGATTTCCTCGCTTGCTGTGCTGCTTCTCGCCGTTCATTGACGAGGTATTCGTACATGGGATCCTCCGGATCTATTCCCTTCGTATACGTCCTCCTCGGTTTCTTCCTTGATACTGCGATCTTCACCAGTCATAGCATCCTCGAGTTTGCTTTCCGAGTCCATGAGCGCGATTGGTGCAACGTTCATGCTTGCACGAGGATCTTGATCCCAATCTTCAGCAGATTCTCCCGTCCTCTTTGGCTGTTTGTACTGATTCACATGGTCAACTCGGAGCGAACGTCCAAGTACTTTTTGCACCACCAAGATTGTCCACTGCCAGGATTGTCGAACGCTGATCCTCATAACGTAGGAATGCAAAACCCTTTGATGCGCCAGTATTCTTATCGCGAATGAGATTGATGTCTAGGATCTCGCCGTACTGGCTAAAGATACAGACGATATCGCCCCTCAGTAAGCTCATATGACATTCGCCAGCATAGATGTAACTATAGGCAGTCAGTCAATCATGCAAGATCTGGACGGTGAATGAGACACTTACGCAGAGTCCTTGTAGTCGAGATGCCATGACTCGCTGTCCTTTGCCAGTCAACTGAGCTTCCTTCAATCTTGCTGCACGACTCATGTTTGCTACGTTCGAATCATGGCAATGACTAGCAGCAAAGGACGAGTCGAAGCGGAATGGTGATTTACCTTCAGTCGCCTTTCTGTGTTAAATCCCCACAATGGAAATCTGCTTGGCGCAAAGGCGTCGATCGTCTTCCTCGTTTTCGGGTTGATCGAATTAATGAAGATTCTCGGATCTAAAAATGATAAAGGCATTAACGCTGGCTGGCAATGGCTTCAATCAAACCGACCGTGCTTCGAATCGGCAAGATTGTTGCTGCTCAGAAGGAATGGGAAGCACTTGGGAAGATTGCTACATTGATTGAGATAGAGCCCGGCACTACTAGGGACAAATTCATTACAGATTGCGCGGGCAGGTACAAGAGGACATTACGGCAATATGGCGTGCAAACAGCCTCGAATACACTGGTCCAATCGATGAGGAAATTGTGGCAGCTTTACCAAAATCACTAAAATTCATCGCTCATCAGGGAGCCGGCTACGACAACGTCGATCCGAATGCACTCTTGAAGCGGAAGATTCTCTTTGCCAATTGTCCGGGCGCTGTAGATGGTCCGACTGCCAATATTGCCTTTTTCCTCATTCTAGGCTGTTTTAGGAACTTGTATCAGGCTACGGCCTCTCTCCGTGCAGGGAACTGGAATGCAGGACTCGGTCTTGCACATGAACCAGATGGTAAAGTTCTCGGTATCCTCGGCATGGGCGGCATTGGCAGAGCTCTGGCTAAGCGTGCAAAGGCACTCGATATGAAGATTATCTATCACAACAGGAACAAATTGCCAGCAGAGCAGGAAGGTGGTGCCGAGTATGTCACTTTCGACGCATTGCTTGCACAAAGTGATTGTATT
>CAUJRU010001392.1:124363-158982 GCA_963277665.1 Viscum album
GCAGCGACAGCAGGCGAAGACGAAAAGAATAAAGAACGGGAAAAATCTGTAAATCTCGTCGTTAGAGATGAGGCTGAAGTTTTGCGTCTACTGGAGGAACAAGTTCGCAAGCAGATGCTCGAACTTGTCGCGCCTGCATGGACGACACAAAGTGAGCGGATGCTACAATTCCTCTATCAGAATTGTTCCTCTCATGGCTGGTTCGAGGACTGGGACTACACTTCAGCCGTTCTTTCGATTTGTTGAATGCGGATGTGTGCTTTCTCATGACGACCAAGCTCATCTCTGACTACGTGCGCTCCATTTCGCCTGGCAAATTTGAATTGAGGCGGAAAGACGGCCTGAGAGTGCAAGTCCGGCAGAAATTATCAGATTTCAAGCACGCAAAGAGGAATCAGAACGCTGCGTTTCTGAGATCTTCGGGTCACATTGCTCGTTTGGAGTAATGATATTGAGTCGATAATTTCCCCTGGCTACACAGATCGAGGATACTGTCATACACAATGTATGGTTGGAACATGATGCGGCGCAATTTCGTGCACAGACAGATGTACCCAAGATGTTCTCCCTGAATGAATCTATCACGGACGAAACTACTCATGGATCCAAACCAGTGCCAGCAAATCAAAGAACGACCGGTCCAGATGTTGTTACCATGGATGGTTCTCCGCCACAATAGTCCTCAACTTTTTCATCATTGCACTGGCTTGTCGAGTCATTGTTTACGAACTCTGAGATCGCTGGAACTGGGTTCACCCTCGGTCTTCTACTGTATTTTCCGTTCGTCTTTTTCCTGACTTCATTCTTTGCTCTCATGTTAGTGGTCATTTTCGTCAATTTCCTCGGTCCTGTCTCACAACTCTTCGAAAACTCGAAATTTTATTCCTGTATACCTCCCGTTCGCATAACGGAAAACTTGCCACATATCACTATTCAATGCCCAGTCTACAAAGAAGACTTGGAAGATGTGATTGTTCCTACTAGTACAAAGTCTCCGGAAAGGCAATCTCACACATACGAGAGACAAGGAGGCACTGCGACTATTTTTCATCAATGATGATGGATTACAATTGGTCGGACCAGAGGAACGAGAGTTGAGAAAGACGTATTATGCCTTGAATGAAATTGGCTGGGCTGCTAGACCCGCTCATGGCAAGAACGGGCTTCGGTATGTGCTAGCAAACACTGGCTAGGATGTTGCTAATGTATCCAGTACGTGCTGGTCGTTTCAAGAAAGCTTCGAACATGAACTTTGCCATGGATGTATCGCTGAAGGTGTGGAAACGGAGCTTGAAGAAGTCGTCAGAGACGATGAATGGACTGACTTGGACGAAGACAGAGCCTATGATGCAGCTTTGGAAAAGGTTCTCGCTCGCAATCTTGAGGACACAGGACTACGCCGCATGGGCGTCAGGAAACATTCGTATTGGTGAATTGATTCTCTTGATTGATTCTGATACTCGAGTACCGGTGGATTGCTTCCTCGACGCTGCAAGTGAATTCTATCACAGTCCTCAGGTCGCTATCATGCAGCACCAGTCGGGTGTGATGCAAGTTGTCTTCGACTTTTGGGAAATGCAATCAGTAAGTCAACTCTGCCGATACACTCAGCAATTATTGACAATCCAGCGTACTTCACTCAGTGCATATACTTTCTCCCTGCAGTGGGCAACTGCCGCAGGTGATACAGCTGCATTTGTGGGTCACAATGCTTTTCTGCGTTGGGAGTGCGTTGCAAGAAGTTTCCAACTTTGACGAAGCAAGTGGAAAGACCAAGTGGTGGTCCGAAAGCCACGTCTCTGAGGACTTTGAGATGTCTCTAAATGTTGCAGACCATTGGTCTAACCTCTTCTGGAGTCATTTGCGATAATTCTGATTATCTAGGCTATGTTTCTCGATACGCTAGTTACTCCAACAACGACTTTCAAGAAGGAGTTTTCCCTCACGTGTTACGACGAGCTTCTTCGCTGGTCAAAGTACGCTTATGGCTGTTCGGAGCTCGTCTTCAATCCTTTCGCAGCTTTGGCCTCGTCACGGTCCGTTCACGAAAATTTTCAAGGACTTCCTGCGATCGGATCTGAATTCATTCTCCAAGTTTACAATGCTGGCGTATATTGGCACGTTACTATGCTATTTCCTTGTGGCCGTTGCTCATATTGAATGTACTTCGTGGTTGGCTGGTACTTGTACTTTACAGAACGAGCATACAAGTTCTACAATGAGGTCTACGGAGTCCTGCTCACAGTCATAAATCGTTTCAATGTTGTCAGTCCTATTGCTGCAGCTGCAAGCCGATACCGTGCGAAGAATTTACCCTTCTGGAGGTCAGTATATGAGAACTTCAAATGGTCTATACCTCTGTGCATCTTCCTCGGTGGTCTGTCCATGCATTTGTCTTATGCACTTATCGCGCATCTATGCAATCTGGTAAGCCTACTATAACATATTGCCTGATTGATTACGATACTGACATGTAAAGAATATCAGTGGGGTGCAACTGCGAAAACTCTTGAATCTCAAACTTCTTTGTCGAAGTGCCAAAGATCTGGGCCAAGTTTAAGCACGTCTATATCCTCATCGTCTTGCTCGCCGGTATGCAAGTTTACTTTGCCCTCTTTGCAAAGCCACTCGACAGGATCTGGGGAATCACTGCTAATGGTCCGCTAATTTGGTTGATGGTGATGCATGCCGCTGCACCATTGATCCTCAATCCTTGTGCATATCCCTCGGAATGGACGAGTAATTTGAAGCCGCACATACGAGCCTTGGCAATTTGGTTCAAAAAAATATTTCGCAGCAAAGTGGAACTCAAGTTCAAAGTACATCAAGCTCGAAGGCTTGAAATCACGACTATTTCCACTACAATATTTCTTATTCCTTTTCAATACAACTCATAGTATCATCTTATTCTACCGTGGATGTCGACACTTTAAGTCATAATTATATAGACTAATTGCATATTTTCCAAATCTTGACACTATCAATTAAAAGTCCGCGCTCAGTCGTCTGATCCCCATGTGGAGTTCCATGATGTCCTGCACAGACATGAAGTCGTTGATTGCTGCATCCCGTCCATTATTAATATTCCACGGCAACTTGCCATCGATTCGTGTTGAAGTAGCTCGAGCCCACCGACTGCCACGTTGATGATGAGATAAAAATCTTGATCGAATGGTGCATTCGTAGTCGCTCCTATCCACGGGTTCGTGAAACTATAGCCACCGGCAGCGCCGATAGTGCCGAAACGGCCCAGGTTCCAGAACCCAGCAGATGGCGATTTGAAGTATGCGACCCGTGTAAGTCTCTTGTCGACATACGTCTTTACTGAATTCGGCCGTCCACTCCATGCCGAATGTATGAAAGTTGGAAGTCAGTGATGTTGTGCCGGAAGGAAACGTGTGACCGTTCGTAGTCAATCCAGCTTGATCCAGTGTGTAGGGAACGGCAGGACCCCAATGCAATGTACTGACAACTGTATTGTGGCCGCCTTTGGATTGACCGCCGAGAGCATTGACAAAGACAAAGTTGGGATCATTGCCACGAGACTCTGCAATGTCGATTTCTCCGGATCGCGGCCAGAGTCCGTATTTATTGTCCTTTGGCAGCATCCAGATAGCGGGCCAGATCAGTCACCGACTGGCATCTTGGCGCGAACTTCGACTCTGCCGTACCTGATGTTTGCGGGAATCGCGTGTACTGATGCGTGCAGACTTGATCGGTGGAAGGAATGTTTTGGCAGTCTCATTGCGTACCGAGCCACAGTTTGTCTGGGACGTCTCGACCAGATTGCCGTTTTTATTGGCTGTGCAAATGCCCATTTCAGTCAAGTTCAGTGTCTGCATATTGGTCTGTGGGCCAGTCGCCGATGGTAGGCAACGAGAAGGAGTTTGCCGTCCTTGACGTATGAATTCTCCTCGTACGGAGTGGTCCATGAGAATTCTCCATTGCCAAAACCACCAGACTCGACCTCGTGCATCATGTAGTCTTGTTGAATGTTTCGAAGTTGTCATCGAGTATCAAGCAATACTTGTTTGTTTCCCAAGAAGGTCCAGCCGCCATACATGAAAGCAAACATGACACAGAAAGCAAGTATAATACTCGACCTGACGATCCATACAGCGATCAGTTCTTGCCTTGATGGCTTTCTATCGAGCCATGTCTTTTCGTTGGGCACAGTTTGTATGCGACTGCGAAAAGGACGAGTGTAGCGAGACACCTTGATGCTCACGTTCGATTGATGAGAAGAAATACTAGCAGTGAAACTCCGCTGCAAATCCGGGCTGCTAGACACCGGCTGACGGCTCGTCGATAGCGTAGTAGTGATTGATGTTGGTCTCAATTTCGACCATATCTTCGATGCTGCTCCGACACTCGTATCGCACTGATTCAAGAATAGTAAAGCAGGCCAATAAAAACGAATCATGCTAGTGAATGCATAGATCGTCTACGGGAAGCCGATCCGGAGGCTCCTTGCCAAATAGTCTCGAACAGCAGCGGTTTCTTCATTTGACATTCCCAAAAGAGTTGGCTTCAAGTCTGAAGGCAACATGGTAAGCTGTCTGACCGGCTTTGATTGCTGAGACGCGTTGATCTGAGTGGCCCACCACCAGACACGTTATGCAGCTTGGCATCAAGTCGAGGTTTCGCTTCCCTCGCAGCCTGCTTCGGGCGGATCGAGTATATTCCATCGAGGGACAATGGAAAAGAGTTACAATGAGAACAATGGAGAAGCGGCCGCTTAAATTCCCGAGAATGATGGCCTTGTGGAAGTGGCGTTTTTAGATGCAGGCCACAGATTTGATAGCATTGTCGAGCCTTGAATGACGCTAATCATTCTCGGCGATTTGCTATTTCCAGACTGTCTCGCTCGATCGAGACGACTTAACGTGCGTGAGCGAAGTGATGGTAGTACGAGGCTTTCGATGCAGGAAGAGCATGTGCATAGGAGTCACTTGCGAGTTGGAAGAGCAACGAACATCGACTATACATCTGTGCTTAGACACAATCCGTGGTGCTGGCAGTCTCTTCTGGAATGCCTCTTGTCTCTCAAAAGATTCACCAGGAAGAGCTCGATAGCGAGTGCTTCTCCAGAGCAATCGCCGACAACATCCGAATCACAAGAGAAGCAGGACTCCTTCTCCCCTACAGCATCGAGCTGGAACTCGCTAGACTCTCCCCACTAGTTCGGAGATTGACAGCGTCCCTGATCGAGAATGTCGCAGAGCAATATCATGTTGAAGTCATGCTTCGGCATATCTATAGGCGGGCACAATCACAAGGCTGGTTTCTCGCCGACATACAGGAGAATGTTGTAAGAGTGGTTGTACGAGCTGCACGAGCACCTCAGATGGAAGCTGCGACGTATCTCACGGCGCCTCACACGGAGCAGGGCAAGGGTCTCTGCAATGCTTTGAGCGTACTCGATTTGGCGGGCCTATCTGCACTGCGAGGCCATGATTGCTATCACCAGTTAAAACCTCCACAATGCTGCTTCGATCACTATCGCCTACTGCCAAGTCTGTCGCCTTGGACCACCTTACGAACGTTCAGGTCCTCGATTGCTTTGAAGACTTTGTGTCATTAACGCAGAGCACAATTTGCTGCTTTCATCCGAGAGTACAATATGCTCCTCATCTTGGTCAGACGATGTAAACACAATACTTGCAGCTGGCCGAGTTCTAGAAGAAAAGATGGTCCAATTGGTCTGGGATCAGAAATATGATGCAGATCATGAAAAATCTTCCAAGGACTGATCCGCTCATGCTTGAAGATGGGCACTGCGACGCTCCTCGATCTGTGTCTCTTATTACGCCCATGGTGGTTGCCTTGTCGATTCTGGCTATTGCTGCATTCATCGGCACGGATCTACACGAAATTATACTGCAGATCAAGGCTGACTCTAACTACTTGTCCGTCGGCATTGCTGTCTACTTCCCTATGATGGCCTGGCTGGCAGCTTTTTTTGCACAAACTTTTGCCGTCTTGGTTGTGCAGGCCTTGGGACCCGTGTCACATTTGTCGATTAACACAAAGTTCTACTCTGGCCTACGTCCAAAGACACGGCTCGATTTCGAGTTACCACAGTGAGGCCATGTTGATCACGTCCTCATGTCATACTAATGCTAGCAGTATCACGATTCAGTGCCTGTCTACAAGAAGATCTACAGACTGTCATGGCACCAGCAATGGCCAGTGTAAGAGAAAGCAATTAAGACTTACGAAAATGCAAGGTGGAACAGCAAACACTCTTTGTGAACGACGACGGCTTACAAGTCATTGATGCTGCTGAGGCTGCGCTTCGGCGGCGATTTACAGGCAGAATGGAATTGGCTATATTGCACGTCCTCCGCATGGAGAAACCTTTTTCGCGTGCTGGGAAATTTAAAAAGGCCTCGAATATGGTATGATCACTTTAGTCCATCCTGGTCACTAGCTGACCATCTAGAATTACGCTATGAATATGTCATACATACTGGAACAGCGATTAGCTCATATCGAGCGAACCGAGGACTGGACGGATTCGCTAGAGAGGCTCGCCATGGACGGTACCTTGCAGGCACTACTTTCTGAGCAGAGTCCTGCCGCAGAAGGTGCAGGTGATGTGCGGATAGGAGATCTGATCCTCCTCATTGATGCGGATACACGGATACCAGAAGACTGCTTCCTCGATGCAGCTATGGAGATGCACAATTCTCCAGAGGTCGCCATCTTGCAACATACTTCATTGGCGGTTCCAGGTGGTGATAATTATTGGGAAGATTGCATGGCTTACTTCGCATGTTCGTCTCGGAGGCAATGAAATTCATGACTGCTGGTGGTGACGTCTGCCCATTCATTGGCCACAATGCCTTCCTGCGCTGGAGTGCTTTGCAAAGAGATAACAGCAGCAGGATGGCGATCGACTTCGCTGGTGGTCCGAGGCACACGTTTCGGAAGATTTCGAATTATCGATGAGGTTACAAGACCTAGGCTATGTGGTGCGTATGGCAGCATACTCGAATGGGGAGTTCAAAGAGGGTGTTTCCCTGACAGTATACGACGAATTCAATAGATGGCAAAAGTTGCCTTCGGCGTGTCAGAGCTTTGCTTCAATCCATTTCGCTACTGGTTCGCCCGAGGACCAATCACACCTCTATTTCGTCGATTCTTGTGGGAGTAAGCGTATAAGTGGCATGTCAAAATTCACAATGATTGCTTACCATGGGCTCGTATTATGCAATTGCCTCTTCATGGATCCTGGCTCTACTCAATTTTATTCTAACTGGATGGTTTGAAGTGCAGCTCACCAAATTGTATCAAAGCTCTTTCCAGATTCTGATCGCGACACTCATGGTATATGATGTTTGCTGTACCAATACTCAATGGTCTGTATCGCTACAGGACGCGCTCTGCTCCTCTATTTCGCGCAATTTTGAGAACCTTAAGTGGATACTCGTGCTATGCATCTTCTTTGGAGGTCTTTCACTGCATATCGCACAATCATTGGTCTGGCATCTACTTGGCATACCACTTCATTGGGAGTCGACTGCTAAGTCGCTCGAAGCATCGTGCTTCTCAAGCGAGATACCTATGATATGGCGAAAGTACAAGATTCTCTACGGGCTGCTACTGGTACTCGTCGTACTACAAGTTGTGCTAAGGGTCACCAATAGTGCCAGTCAAACTGGCGAATCGTGCCATCAGTATTCGCAACACTTCCTTTAGCATGGATTATTTGTGTGTCATGCACTCGCGCCACTCATACTTAATCCACAATCTTGGCTCAGCGAGCTGCATCTGTAGATAGCTCAAAACCAGGACTGTACTATATTATACCATAGTATAACCATAGATAATCATGTCTCAAGGACGCAAAGCCAATGAAGTGTCAATAAGCACATCGGTAAATCTTCGGCAAGCTTCAGATATTGTTGGGAGCTCAGCTGTCGTGACTGAGCAAAAACTTCTCCATACGCGCAATCGGCTTTCCGGGAAAGCGACGCATATTAGAGCTAATTCACAAGCGTGCTGTCGTCTAGCATCGAAATAAAGACACTATGGCGTACGTATCTCAGGATCGCACTTATGGGCGAAATGCTGACCTGTGAAAAGCAAGTCAAAGAACCACACGAATCACAATCAGAACAAGAAAGCACACCGAAATGGTATCAAGAAGCCAAAGACACAGAAGCATCCTTCGATGAAAGGTGTTGATCCTAATTCCGACGTAATCTCAAATATGCACAGCTGTAGGTTTTCCGATATCGCTTCTCCCCGCGAATAATGGAATAATGGCTGATGTGGATACAGTGGAACGCAAAAGGCTTTGAGAGAGGCTCGTAAAGCTGAGGCATAAATCGATGACAAGAAGGAAGGGGCCGTGGAACCGGTGAAAGACAAGCTGCCCAAAGAGACCTGTCTTTAAAGAGGTACATTTGGCGATGTGAATTTCGCATCTTGTTTCTTACAGCATGATACGTTGATTGCGCATTATGCGATGTCTCGTGTAGCACAATGTTAACACTTTACCTGACTTCTAGCAATCGAGCGACAATTGACAGAATCGAGCACTTTGTACCGAATTGTGCGAAAACATCACTTTCTGTTCTGAAAGTGCCGTGATTTTGAGCGCCAGGTTCGTGTGACAATGTCAGCACATCTGTGTAAAGCGTTTACTGCTATCTACAGTCTATGCTTAAGGATAAAAGAGTGCGAGAGTGATTGGTCAAAACCCTGGAGGAAGCATCTCTTGATGCTCGATTCAACGCTGAACAATTCAGTTTCACCATACAAATTTTGTTCTTCCAACTACAATTACAAAAGTCCTTGAAAGATTGCAACGCGCCCATTTGTGGACCCGCCCATGGCATGTCTGTCATTGTCGTATTTGTAGAGAAAGTCCTGTCGGCACTAAAAGTGATGCTTAGCTATAGGCTCGGCCTTATCCGTTGATAATTGAACTTATCGAAGCCGCATATGCCACAATCATTCATCACTGATGAGCTTATCAGGACAACGTCCTTTCCACAAACCTACACTTGTGCAAGAGCAGACTTATGTCTTGAGTTTGACAATACCTGATTCTACCTATCAACCCAACCCATTATCACGCAGGTGTTCTAATGACTATGTTAACAATAAGTTCTAATCGCGTGCTACATTCTCCAGATGCAGAGCCATCTCATCGCACGATTCAGGTGAACACTCAGACAGGTCACATCACAGCCATTCACAAGTACAAGTTCGAGGATGTAGACTATGACTATGGTAATTTGGTCATCATGCCAGGCCTTGTAGACGCGCATGTCCATTTGAATGAGCCAGGAAGGACAGATTGGGAAGGGTTTGAGAGTGGTACGCGTGCTGCAGTAGCTGGAGGTGTGACGACATTGGTAGACATGCCATTGAATGCGATTCCACCGACCACGACCGTGGAGAACTTGCGTGTTAAAGTGGCCGCAGCAGAGAAGCAATGTCACTGCGATGTAGCTTATTGGGGCGGTGTCATACCCGGCAACAGTGATCAGTTGAGGCCACTTGTGAATGCCGGTGTGCGTGGGTTCAAGTGCTTCTTGATCAACTCTGGAGTAGAAGAGTTCCCACATGTCTCGCCTAGTGATGTAGCTCTGGCCATGGAGACTCTCGAAGGCACAGACTCAATGCTCATGTTTCATGCAGAGATGGACATACATGAGCATGAAGTTGACGGACAGCAAGTCAGTTCACAGAGTCCTCATACACCACAATCCTATCAGCATTTTCTAGACTCGCGTCCGGATTCATTCGAGGTGGACGCTATCAAGCAAGTGATTGAGATTGCTCGGAAGTATCCCTCATTGAGACTTCACATTGTCCATCTGGCTTCTGCTGAAGCCCTACCTATTTTGAAAGCGGCACAGCAGTCAGGCGTTCTGATCACGGCAGAGACCTGTTTTCATTACTTGACGTTCGAGGCAGCCAATATCCCTGACGATGCCACACAATACAAATGCTGTCCTCCTATACGTTCGCAATCCAATCGGGCGGAAATCTGGTCAGCTCTCGGAGACGGCACGATCACCACCGTGGTCTCTGATCACTCGCCTTGCACACCAAAGTTGAAGGAAGGAGACTTTATGAGTGCTTGGGGAGGCATCAGTGCATTGGGTCTAGGCCTACAGGTTCTATGGACTTCTGCCTCTCAGCGAAATCTCACTATTGGGCATGTTTCAAAGTGGACAAGTACGAATACAGCTAAACAAGTACAATTGTACCCCAAGAAAGGAGCACTTCAAGTCGGCAGTGATGCAGATTTTGTGATTTGGAAACCAGAAGAATCGTGGACTGTCAAGCAGGAAGATTTGCACTTTAAGAATAAAATCAGTGCTTATTTGGGGCATGCAATTGCGTGGTCGCATCTATGAAACTTGGTTACGTGGTCGAAAGGTGTGGTCTAGAGCCGATGGCTGGAGTACGGCTTCCGGTCAATCTATTCTCGCCTCGACATAAGCAGTATAGAGTCATCTGGCATGGTTTGCCTGCCGAATGATCCGCACTAATCAGAGTCAATCACTCCTATGATGGCGTTCATGTCGTGTCTAATGTGTGGTCGATTTCTATGCAGTTCAAGGACGCAACCCATTCTGATCACGAGAGACTCTGAACCGGGCGACAATATCTTATACTAAATAGAGTCAAGCAAGCACTTGAAGACGATTGGTACATGGATCTCTGCTGGTCCGCGAATGTTGCAAGAAGAGATCGAAGTATGCTCATGTACTGTATCACGTTCAATTGCCAGGAGCGAGCCGACGTTAAGACTTTGATTGCGGTCCCGAGCTATTTGATACGACAGGGCTGTACAATACAAGAAATGCCTTTATACTGTGGTCTCTGAGTACACGTATTCATTTCATCCAACATATCTATCGACTAGATCCACTATTTAAGAAACTTGGCGTGAAAGTCGACGTGCTCGGGCGCGAACGAAGCAATGATTGAAGGGTACGAATGGTCGTACTCGTCCTGCAAACGGACCTGTACTGTGCTTTCAAAGCCAGCCTGCTTGACTGCATCCTCGAAATTTTCTGGCAAGAGCTGCTTCTGTTTGTAAAAGTTGTCGCCTGTGCCTTGATCAATGAGACAATTGAAGTCGCCTTTGAAGTTCTTGATCAACTCCGTAGCATCGTGCTTTTTCCACGCCTGTTTGTCGTCACCGAGATACCCACTGAATGCCTTTTCTCCCATGGACATTGACTTGGATTTGTAATGGTGCAAATGCGGAAACGGACTTGTACATGGCGGGATACTTCAAAAACAGTGTTAGAGCCCCGTGACCGCCCATAGAGTGTCCGAAGATTGAAGTCCTCGAGGCATCCACGGATATTCCTTGTTCAGTAAACTTGGCAACTCTGTCGTGACGTATTCTTCCATGCGATAGTGCTCTTTATAAGACTGAGTCGTTGCATTGAGATAGAATCCCGCACCCGTGCCAAAGTCAAAGGCCTCATCTTCGCCCTCAATCCCGGCTCCACGGGGAGAGGTATCTGGAAACACTACTGCAATGCCGTGCCTTGCTGCAGAGCCGAGTATGTTGCCTTTCTCCAATCCATTGTCTCCGGTACAAGTCAATCCGCCTAGGTAGTAGAGGACGGGAACTTTTGAATTGGCTGACTCCTTTGGTAGGAAGAGATTTAGATTGGATTCCAAGTTACCGAGACATTTCGACTTGTGCGTTAATTTGTGAATGTGACCTCCGAAAGACTTGATTGTGGAATTGACCTTGAAAGACATGTTTTTGGGAATCTTGTACGCCAGAATATTCGCTTTTGTTGGAGACCATGTACTTCTCGATTCACAATTACATCACATTTGTTCGAATGTGTGGGGGAGAAGTGTGAAGAGGAGCCCGGATTATCGGTAGCCAGTCTCGGCAGGAGAAGCCGAGCTCAGGCTAGTAGTACTGGTAGTCTATTCTACCACTGTAGTGTTCGCTACTCCAATGTTTTTACTAAAGAAAACGACCATCTAGGCAGGAGAATTATCACCTTAAGCACCACTATTTCTGTCAATCATGATTGTCAATAGTAGTACATTGATTCTTGTCCTGGCCACGGTTGACATGACGGGAGGACTCTGCTGATAAATTTGAGGCAATTGCTCGGTGAATTTTAAGAGGGCAGGATCCTATGCAGAGAATAATATTCGTGGATGGATTTTTCTTGGCATGAGATCTTTGGGACCCACCAAAGAATATGCTTAGCAAAGTGAAACTTCTCCTCGACTGTTCATTCTTGTTTCTGCTCATCCTGCAATGTGTTTGTGCTCACTTGGTCATCTGCAAGCCTGAAGAATATTTCGGAACAGCTTCTGCGCGCTGGAATGGGTTGACTTGGGCCAGTGTAGCTAAGTCGAATCTATCTTAGCGAACAGAACAGCGATAGGACGCATCGCTAGGACTCGCATCCTTCCAACGCACATTGCTCTTGCTGAATAGCAGAATATTATCGAATCAGCCCAGCATACGAGATGCTCTGAAGTTGACTATTGGTTGTGACATTATTGAAGTATGAAATTCTCAGTGCTATCAAGTATTCTGTGAAGATTTGAAGTATGAGGTTCATTCGACATAGAAGTGTGCTTTCGGTAGTCGAATCGGAAGCTCGTCAGCTAGAGGTAGTCCTCCAAAAGGTTTCACCTTGAGGATCTGATGCAAGTCCGGCTCAATCTTCCCATCCTTCTGAATTGTCGTTGTGCTCGCTCAAATCTCAAATGTTTGCTGAGGGGAAATGTGCGGGTTGTCTTACCATACAGCTGGTAATTACCACCCGGAGATAAGCTTTCCTGAGCCGCAAGTTTCTTGTGGTAGTCCATACCTTCCTTCTTTCTGCCTGTCGTGAGCTTGAGCTGTGGATGTATTGATTGTTTGGAGGGGATATGCCTGGCTAGAACTGGTTTTTCTTGCTCGGTCACTCGCGCCCTCCCTGTGGCACCCATTTTGCGAACACTTTTGTGAGACTAGCAGCTAGCTCTGATCCCATCTATGTGACGCTTCCATCAATCAAAGCATGCTTTCTCCTAGCGCCTCTCCTGCTTGTCTCTCGATTGAGAGCACCTTCGTCCTCTGTTAGAGTGTGGTGCGCCGAGGGATTCCTCACATTCAAGTAAGGATCGAGGCGTAGAGACTTGTCCCAAGCACAATGGTCTCGCCTCTCGGCCTCATCAACATGTTTCTCAACAACGACAACATGCTACCATGCCTTAGCTCATGTTATAGCTAGGAGACAGGGCACATCATGTCTTATTTACATGAGTGTTTTCGAAAATCAAGTATGGCCAGGTCCAGCACAACGCGACCAGACCATGACTGACACTGCTTAGAGAGCCTTGGAAAGAAGCCACGTGATAGTCTATAGACTCAAGCAGAACGGCTCCAACGGGACTTCTGCATTCCCAGGAATTCTCTACAAAATGTGAGGAACAATTGACGACGAGATATCTTGAGTCTCGAAATTTACTTCTGAGATACGCGCAGAGCCGCCAACATAGCTTCCAACGTCTATAGTCGCACAGATCGCAGCGTCAACGAGACTACTACCTTCACTTATCCTTCGAGTGGTGGACAGGAAGGAGCGTATGACCACGCAGTATCTCTAGTCTCGGAACGCTTTCTAGTGCAGGTGCAAAGTTTGCAGACCACCTGTCAACGGCTATGGACGCAAGCATTGTAGCACAGTCGAGAATGTTGCGCTCCAGGATATTCGTCTGGATAGCTTCCATCTCGAACTTCCTCCTGAGATATGTGCAAAGATTGTAATGCTCCAGTCAACGTCGACAGACGTGAGTATCGCAGCTTCCGCGAGACCGTTGTGTCTCGGCAAGTTGGCCAAGCCGATGATGAGCGACTGACGACGCAGTCTCTTCAGTCTTGTTTGCGCATGGAGATACGTGTAGAGCTTGCTGTGTGTTTGACAACACCTTTTCGAATTTGCACATCACTCTGCGATACAGAGCATTGGGCGTGCCCCCTGGTCCGCGATTCACTGATACTTCGATGAATTTTAGGGCGTTCAATGGTCTATATTCATAGTGGTCAGGACCTTGTTTCTTGGAGAATTCGGCGTGAAGGATAAACATTTCTCAGCGAGATTTCGTCTTATGATGCCACCCATAGGAGAAATTATGGCTCAACACATCGCTGTATTAGGAAGTTAGGACGACGTGGCCGTCACGGTCGCAGGGCTGAGATTTAAAGTAATTGACAGAAGGGCACCACCTTGCGTAGCTTTCTGCTGAAGCAAGATCATTGGTGAAGCGAAATGCCGTCACCTTGCTGGTCGTGGCCTCTTGCCGGCATTAGTGTCGCACGAGCATCTGATCTTGATGCACTCAGCCGAAGGCATACATATTCCTCAATTGACTGTGCAATACAGCACTCCCGAAACCGCTGGTGAGACTGGTAAGACTTTGGCATAAGCTTTTCGTCACTAGCTCTTTTTCTCGAAGAAGAGGACGCAGCCAACCCGCGTCGATCATGAAGATTCGTTGCTCAGCGATTTCGATTGTCTGTAAGCACGCATGGAGGCACTTGACATACGAATCGAGACAAGCTGTAGCTCTACATCCGCTGCATTTCGCGACGTCTCGAGGAGCTCAGACATACTTGGCACGGTGGTAACATTCGTAGTGCTTGGTCCTACGGAAAAAGGCCACGATATTGGTCTGCAAGCGGCTGAGCTCTAGAAACACGTTCGCTTCTCTGAAGCAAACATGCCATTCTTCGAAAGGCGGCTTGGGAACCAGGCTGATATTCTCAAGGTTTACGTGAGATGCATGACGTGCTACAAGGTCAATCTTAGAGATCAGCTCACTCAAGGGAAGGTCCCAGCAGAATCATACATCATGGGGTAGAATTTTCGCGTCCTCTGTAGACGGCGCCGTGCCAGAAGCTTCGCCTTTCGGGTGGCTCGACTTGCTAAGCTTGTCATTCGAAGGCAGACCTATTGCCATTGCTTCGCAAGCTAATTTCGAGCTGATTTTAGCCTGTATCTTCCTTCACGAGAGGACCGAGAGTTTGGGCCGCTGTGGCCACGGGCACTCTGGCCACCAGCTTAGGGAAGCACACATGGCTCCAGAACAAGAGTTCTGCCTATCCAATGCACTGAATTCAGCCTCGCATAAAGGTTCCACGACAGCGGGTACGTGGCTTCCGGGCTTGACCGCCACGTATGGACCTTCGCACGTAGAGAATCGAGGCTTCTTAGGCTGAGGATACGAACGATTAGATTTCTTGACAGTTGATTGCTGTCAAATGTGCCCCCGTGCAGAAATCTTTCGACATCGTATTCGCAACTTGTATCGATTTATACTCCGAATTTCGGCATTTTCTGCATCGCATCACAGTGTGTCTTGCCATCACGGAAGTCAACGCGTATCGGGACACTGATCTTGTGCCACTGGCAAAGTCTTTACACGACATTTGAATCCAAGATCTGCGTGTCCACCTCCTTTTCTTGGAGGAGAAGGAAAAAGAATAATTTTGGCGGATCTGCGGCGCTTTCGCGATTCTGGCTATCGACTCACCAAAGGCTGAATCCCATATCTCCGGTCCTGTTTCGGCGTTTTTTTTTGGCAGCGCCATAGAATTGATTGAAACAACATGGATGCTGCGTGCTGTATAAGAAGGAAGCGTGTCCCAGCCCTGCGATTGCCGAGTATCCTGACCTTGTGTTTCTTCCGCTCGTCCGCGATCTGAGTACCCTGGCGGACGATGGGTGGGTAGGAACCGACCACTCGCAGCTATTCTGCAACGAGCACGAAAAAGGAGCCGAAAACAAATCGAGTCGAAGAGAGGCTTTCGGTGCTGACGTCTCCTGGATTGAAGAGTGCTCTGGAGCAGATCACACTGTTGGTTCATGCAAGATGAGAGGCTGACATCGCTTGGGTCTGCTCAGATGCTGGGTCTGTCAAGCGCTCCCGACAGACCTGTTAGGCGTCCTCATCATGAATCTGCCTTTTAGGGTACGGTGCAAGATCTCAAGGATTTGTGCCGTCAGGCCTGTCCAATTGAGCGCGCAGACGTTGCTTTAGAAGTGGATGGACGTTCCAGAGAGGATTCGGTGAGGTCGTTTGCTCTTCGAGAGACGACGCGAACAAGCTATTCAGCATGTTCGATGGGTACGAATGGCAGAATCGAAGACTAAGCATCATGATCACGGGACGGTCTAAATAGAACAACAGGCGCTCAGGCTCAACTTGATGCTTACAATTCTAATCAGTCCCTCGGCAGGCTGCAGAACCCACGATTGCCTGCGGCTGCCATGCGACCAATCATGCGCACAGACGACAAACTACTTTTCGTAGGCAATCTACCGTTTTCTATGCAATGGCAGGACCTGAAAGACCTCTTACGACCTGCAGGCCGTGTTCAAAGGACAGACGTCTCGATGTCCCCTGAGGGACGCAGTCGTGGTTGGGGAACAGCACTTTTCTACAGTGCCGAGGAGGCACAGCGTGCAGTCGACATGTTCAATGAGACCGAGGTGGACGGACGACGTATCAAGGTTCGTCTCGACAGACTCGGGGGTAGAGGTGCTCCAAACTATGGATCTCTGCCAGGAGGGCCGCTTCGAGCTGGCAATTATGCTTCTTCCACCTCCTCGATGCAGCAGCAACCACCTTCATCGTACCCTCTACAGCAGAACCGCGGCATGTCGAGAGCACCAGCTGCCACTTTGACGAATCCATTTGCTCAAAGAGGTTCTCAAGCCGCCTATGAAGGAAGTGGCCCGTCCAACATGCCTGATTCAACCTCGACGAGACCGAGACAACCGCCAGGAGATTCTCAGACAGGAGTGCAACGTTTCAATAATTCTTGATGGTAGCTCGAGGAAGATGTGTATAGTGCTTCATCAGCCTATTTGGCTCAGTAGTATATTTTTGACTGTAGGTTTTTTTCTTTTTTTTCTTTCTGTTTTTAGGGGAAATAGCATAGTATCAGCTAAGGCGGGGCATAGGACTAGGGGAAATAGCATAGTGTTAGCTAAGGCGGGGCATAGGAAATAGCATAGCGAGCAATGAGTACTTTTCACATCAACAACAATTAATTATTGACATGTGTTCTCTCTAGAACCTGTCATTTCAGAGGAAGTCACGGCATTTCTTTGCCACATCTGACCGCCAAGGTGGAAGTTTAACTTTTTCTGTTGCGCGGAACAAATCTATCTATCCGCGCCACACAATTTCGCTGCTTTCATGTGGGCTCTAGACGTTCACTTTAGCTTTTCTGACACCTGCCTAATAAAGCTTAGCCATCGACCCCTTGTTCCGCGGCGTGTCCGTCAAGTAGGCGATATACTACGAGTAGTACGAGTTCACGACACGAAACTCACATTGACAGACAATTTGATATTTCATTATTTAGAAAGACTCTTTGAAGTACGCTGCGTAAGACGTGCACTATCTCCGTCGTCTTTGCCACCGTTGCTGCCATTGCCATCATTGATTACAGTTGGCTGCATATCGAGCTTGACTTCCTTCTTCCCAGTGCTGCTGCTGCTGCTGCTCCTACCATGTTGCACGTGTCCATTCGGCGCCATGATCCTTTCCGAGTCTTCGTCTTCTTCTTCTTCTTCTTCTTCGTCTTGTTCCCCATCAGCGTGGAATTTTGACAACTCGAGCTCTGAGATGAATTGATCTTTCGGCTGTTGTGCTGGTGTTGCGGGACTTGATCCACCGTGTGCTTCCATGTCTCGAATCTCACGCCGCAAGTGCTCTAATTCCTCTTTGAAAGAGTCGCGAGCGGCAGAAATGCGGGCATAGTAGTTTGCGCCGTTCCAGATTGACCATGAGAAAACGGATGCGAGGAAAGATACTGCACCGAGACGATGGTGGAGCCAGAGTGGACAGGGCGCCATGGTTACTAGAGCATATGCAAACTGTATGCCCATGAATGCGAATGGCTGCAGAGCTTCAGGGAGCTTGAGAACTTGACGCCCGATCCATGAATTCGAGTAGCTCTTGAGAAGCCAGGTGAAGGAAGTAGGTCTCCCAGCTCTGATTTTGTCTTGTCGGCGGACTTGAATGAAGATGTAGTAGAGCGTTTGCCAGACCACATATGCCACAGCTGATGAGAAGATGGCTGAAGTGTAGGAGAGATTAAAGACGCGCTGTATTGCGGGAAAGCGATGCGTTGTATAAGTCCGAGGACAGACGTGTATCAACGTGTGCATGACGGCGGGAGGGAAAATATGAATGAATAGACTTGTGACTTTATCGACGGAGTGGAAGACGAGTGAATTCCGCCATGCAATGATGGCCCACGCCAAGGATCCAAAAGAGAGGTAGAAGCAAGCTGCCATGAGATGTTCCGACCAGGGCGCGACCCACAGGAAAATTAGTGTTAGGAAATTGACCCAATAGCACAAGTCTGCTATAAAGTAGTGCATGCCGCGCTTGTGATAGGTGAAATATCGCCAAGGCATCCAGAAAAGAATTTGCAGGGTATAGGATAAATGCAAGTACTCCGGATATCCTCCAATGAGAAATGCAGTGATGAAGACGTTACCAACACCCAGGACGAATGCCAATTTCTCGCGCATCGATGCAGCCTTCGGAGCATTCCATCGTCGTTGCGCGCGATCCAATTGTTTAGTGAAACGCAATTTGACACGGTCGAATTCCTTATTGACTTTTCCTTGTAGTGGCTCGACACGCGTCTTGACTACATTGTCCCTTATGCTCTTACTGCGCTTCAGCACTTGTCTATTGATGCTCTCTATCCGTGGAGCGAAATTGCCAATCGAGTCTAGTAGGTCGAAAAAAGAGGGCGCGGATCCTTCCATCTCATCTTCGAGCATTTCGTCAAGAATAGGGTCGTAGTCCATGCTAATGCTGGAACTGGATCGCATCATTGCCGGTGCCGTATCGTCCGACATTGTGCAAGGATTTGATCCTGAATCAAGGACAATTTGCCAGTCTGACTCACAGGAATCGACCGACTGACGCGCGCGTCGCTGCAGCTGTACGCAATAGACACACAAATGCGTCAGTCGTATGCAGCACTTGTTCGGCGGTTTCACATTCTCGTGAACTCCATTTCGACCATGCGATCAATGACGTTCGAGCACGATTCCGCTCGATTGGGAAATGCGAACCGTCAGCTGATCCCATGCGGAGAGAATGTGTGGGGCCTCCACATCAGCTGTTCCGTCCTCGAGGATCATCACGCTGCTTCTTCTACTGCTACTACAATTGACCTGATTGGAACAAAGCCAGATAAACAGAAGAAGACGAAGAAGAAGATGCACTTTCTACTACCTCAAATCAATGTCAAGCCAGGCAAAGGCAAGAGAGTCATGGAGCTTTTGCAGCCACTGATCAAATACACCCATTCTGAAGAAGCAGCATGTATGTTCTCCTCCATCTACCATTATTATCTCAATGACCAACTTGATTGACGCGAGCAGTCGCATACTACTGGTTCAAGAAAGAAGACGACGAGGACGCCATCTGGGGCATCGAATCGTATCTACAGAAATCCGACCTGTATGAGAAACACTTGAAGTCTTCGGAATTCGAGACATTCGCAAACACATTGGGTAAAGAGGAACTACCTCGCGGTGAACTCGTCTTGATTGATGCTGAATCAAGTCATGGATTCCTCACACGAGCAGGCAAGACTTGTCCTTCGGGAATATTCGTCTGGCTCGTTGAATTGACTGCGCGTTCAGCTTCAGCACGAGACGAATTATTGGCTCTGTCGAAGCCGCTCGTGGATTACGTGGAAAGGAACGAGGAGAAAACACTCTCCTATCTCTTCCTCAAGGACGAAAAGGATGAGAAGAAAGTATACGTCTTTGAAATGTACGAAGACAAGGAAGCACTCACTGGAATCCACCACAAGTCTGAAGAGTTTGCCAAATTCGGCAAGCAAATTCGAGACAAGGACTTGGTGCAGGATAAGAAGAATACGGGACTCATTGCACTCGGCCAAGGTTTCCTCGGCAAGAATGACAAGCACATCAATTTTTAAGTAACACGCTGATGGTGGTAAGAATTATGATTGATGAGACTGAACAAAGAAGATATTATTATTGCCATATACAAAAGATCGCCTCGCCATACGCCTATACATTGTCAACAAACTGCTGCATTCCCTTTGACGCAGCCCGTAATCGTTGCCTCAAGTCTGAAGATAAGCCTGCCACGAGTTTGTGTTCCGTCACTGTGCCATCTGATTCAGTCACACGCATTGTGCGTGTCTCTGTGTGAAGCTCGAGCCCAACGCCGTCCAAGAAGTACATTGTCCATCGCTTGCCATCATCGTGTCTCTCGCACCAACCGAGTCCGTCTACAAATTTGGCACCAGACTCTGTTGGCGTGACATTCAATTCACGAGTTTTGGATGCGAGCAAGTCTACCTCTTCAATTGGCTCATGCAATGCATCTTTGCAACGAGCCCACCATATCAGTGCATGTCTGACGAGATCTCGATGTCTACTCGGCACTTGGTCGAGATTTCCCTTCCAAAGAACTTCATCGTGATTCGCAATTTTGACACTGCGGACTTCAGCCTCAAACGATACTTTTCGTTGCTGCTTCGTGAGAATGACTTCAAACGCATCGTTCTGGTATAACCTGCACTTTGCCAGGTCAGAATCGAGAGCAATTTTGACGTCTTTGTGCGCAAGATTTTGATGAATTTCGAGGCATATCGATAAGCCAGAAGCGATCTCGCCGGAAGATCATCAAAGGTATACGTTTTAAATGTCCCATTGAGCTCTGTGATTGTGATTGTGTTGCCATCCGGACTGATGAGATGTCTTCTTTCATCTTTGCGCAAGTTGACACTCACTTCGCCAGTTTCCAACAGAGATATCTCACCGTGCTTGTTTTTCTGGCTGCTCGCCTTGAGATTGTACGTGTTGAACTTGTACTTGTCTACAAGATCATATGCATTAGACTCTTCGCCTTGAGTTGACGCATTGAGACATTCTTGCTTTTGAGCATTCTGGCCTTGATCAGATGGCCGATCGATCTGCTCTTCCGCTTGCTCAAGGGGCGATTCGACGTGACGATACTGTTCTCTGCTCAGAGCAAAGCGCGTACTTTTGGACGTGCTACTAGATTTCTGATGCTGATGGTGGTTCTCGTACATGGTTTGCATACTAGGAATTGCCGGACCCCCCGTGCAGCAAGCTTTAGTCTTGCTGGAAGTCTGCTCGTCGCGACCCGAAGCCCAGTACGTTGATTGTTGTGCACCATAGTGAGGATGAGATGCTCGTTGTGAATCTACGAGCACATCAGTGCTTGAGAAACGGCGAATAGCTTCTTGAGCACGTCCATAGTTCGACGAGAACAATGGCTCCGATTTCTGCTTCTTATGTGCATGCGAGTAGAGGTCAGGATCGTTCGACATCCAAGGAAACACGAATGGATGGTGTGCTGCTGCGGTATACGATTCCTCATGCACGATATCCTGACATTGCTTTCTACAAAGCTCGGCCGTTGCTGTTTCTGCAGTGATATCGCTAGATACTCCTTTCACATGTTCTTGCACGTCATCAATCATTTCTTCACGCTCTTGCTCATACACACAATCGGGAGTTCGCTCCTTGAAGCTGTCCGGACCTCGGCGCAAATTACCGACGAGATTCTGGTAATTCGTCGTCTTTAATGTGCCTTTCGGCTCAGCTCGATAGGCCCAATTATCACGAGAAGAGTCATTGAGGAGTTGCGTGCGAGTTTGCTGGTGAGTAGGACGACGTACAACAAATGCTTGCCGCAAGCTCTCAACCTTTCCAGGAGACATTCTTGGAAGCACTCTGCGCGAGTACGTAGACGAAGTAGATGCCTCCGAGGGAATTCGCATGCCGAATCGACCCGCACGAACACCAGGACCAGAGGTGGCTCGCACGGCACCTGTCACCAGATATGGATGTATCAGGATCTCAGCCGTCGATGGGCGTCTTCGGGGATCGATCTGCAGGATGGACTCGACAAGATTACGGACATTCCGACTGCTGTTGCGAGGCAGAGGTCTATAAGCACCTTTAGAAACAAGCTGCAATGTCTCTGATATCTGATCGCCCTGGAACGGCGGTCGTCCTGTCAGAAGAGCGACAAGCATGCAGCCCAGCGACCATACATCGGACGCCACTCCATAAGGATTTCTCTTCACAATTTCCGGTGATATGTAATTGGGTGTTCCGCACATGGTCATCTCTGAGTCCAAGCCAGCGTCCTCGAGCTTCGTAGCTAAGCCGAAATCGGCGATTCGTACTTGGCGTGTATCTGTCAGCAGCACATTTGTTAGCTTGAGATCCCGGTGCAGTATATCACTCTGGTGTAGGAATGAGACGGCTTGCACCAGAGCGAGAAATATGGGTCGCACATCGTCCTCTGGCAGGCCAGTCGGATGGTTCTCTTGAAGATATTTGAAGAGTGTAGAGCCAGGACAAAATTCAGTAATGATATACACGTTGTCGTCGTCTTCGAATGCATGCTCGAACTTGACTATTGCTGGATGTCGTGCCAGTGATTCGTGAAGGGTAATTTCGCAATCGATCCTGCGCCTTCGTTTGGGCGTGGTCAGTGTCGCCTTATTGATCTGACTTGGTCAGCGCTAGTCGCGTACACTGTATGATGCGACGACGTACGATCTTGATTGCCACAGTCTTGCCGCGCAACGGTCCTCTGATGACATGGGCTTTATGTACTGCTCCTGTGGCTCCTTGTCCTAATTTCTTCTCAAGACGATAGTCCCCAATTCGGTTTCCCACAAGCGCTTCAGCTTCCCACTGAGAAAAATCAGACGCCATCAGGCGTGGCAGTACTTAGAAGAGCTTTCCATGCATGGACAACTTTGTGTAAAGATTGTGGTGCCTTGATTGCATTTTCGCGCTTGTGTGCAGTACATGAGATTTAATGGCCCACTTGGCAACGCGGGGCAGCAAAACGACCAAATAATGAAATGGCTACTTCGCGGTCCATGTCAATCGTTCTTCATACGTTAGGAATATGATATAAAAATTATACAAGTGTCTATAAATGCTAATGCTTGGTTGTTCGCCGTCGCTGGTTCTAGTTTATTCATTTCTGCCGCGAACACATGTCGGTTGATGAGCCGCAATCTCTCGGAGAGCACTTCAAAGTTATGGCTGTTCCTTGAGTCCTTCTTCCAAACGTGCGATCTTGGCGTCCTTCTCTCTCACCATCGTTTGAAGTTGCAATATATGCTCGTAGCCTTTCTTCAAGATTGCGACCTTACTCGCACCTGGTTCTGGACGTTCAGGCAGTATGGTACGGAGGAGTTCAAAGCACTCTTTGAGGTGATCTCGTCGTTTCTGTTCAGCAGCCTTATGACTTGTCCTACGAACCTCAAGCCCTTGTGTCATTCCCTGAGGATAGGTTATGTTGAGTTGATCGTAGGTGCCATCCACAAGATGCTGATAATTGGACTTTGAAGCAAGCATGACACCGACCTGAGGTGACATGCCTCCTGGCAATATTGGACGAATGTCCGGCGAGGGTCTGCTTCGTTGTGGGCCAAGAGCTGGAGAAGAACTAACAGATTTTGACTTTGAGTGTGCTGGAGCAATGGTCCGTGGACGTTCGCGATTAGCTACAGATACTGGTGCTCTGGTTGTGCTGTGTTGCGGCATAGGGAATGCTGTCAGGGCAGGGGTGGAAGCGGCTGATACGGAATTGCTTCGAGTAGACAAATCAGTCATCCGCAAGTCAGCAGGGTCTGTGACAGTCGTCTTCGAATTGTGCTGACCGTCAGCGAGATTCTGTAGCGACATAAGCATCGATGGTGTAATGGGCTGTATTTGTCTATTGCTTGGTGAATAACCATCAGTCCGTAGATCAACCCCATCTTGTGTGCTATAGTGTTCCAAGTCGACCGGAGAGAATTCGTCGCTGGCTTCCAGGGATGACTCTTTATCGGAAGAGGTGCGCACTACTGGAGCTGCCATAGAATTGTTGCGTTTGTGGAAAAGGGACGTATTCGACGTACGGCCGTTCGCAAAAGGGGCCACGGGACTCGTATGTTGCGAGGTCTTCGAATTGTGAGCTGTAGTTCTCTGCTTCTTCACCGGCTGCGTCGGCTCTGCTGGAACGTTGAAGGTTTGGGGATCGATCGAATCAATTGCAGATCCTGTCAGCGCAAACATATTCCTGTCAAAATTCTCCCAATCGGCTTCCGGCTGTGCCTGCCTTCCTTGATATTGCTGCATAGGAGTCATTGCAGGTGAAAGCATAGGTGTAAACAGGAGCTGAGATATGTTAGTATCGGTCGGTTGCAAAAGTCCATCACTCCCTACCTCATCTAGGTCGGCAAACGCATTCTCAGTATTGAACTTGGGATAAGCATAGTACTCTGTTGGAAAGGGAGACATGAATTGCTTCTCAGTGCTGGTTGCATGCATATTGCCAGAAGTGGGAGTAGGATAAAATGTCTGTTTGTGTATACCATGGTTGCTTGTGTTCGTCAGAGTGTCAGCACTCTGATTGCCGACTACGGACGTAGCCTCTACGGCACCATTACTTTTTTGAATTTCAAGATTCGCAGCTTCCATGGACGCTGCGAAGAGACTTTCATCGAAATCCATGAGAGATATCGATCAGAAGAGGGGTCGTCACTTGAAGACACTCAAGGGGTAGCAGACTCGCCGGCAGCGTTGTAAGTAGGTCTAACTAGAGTCAGTGAAGGCGCGCGAGTGTGTTTCTACTGTTGAGCGTCATGCTGCAATGCTGTAGCTAGTATACACGCTTTTTCGTTGTTCTGTAATTCGGATTAACTAAGAATTGCATGTTCCAGGCGATTGACTGGTCCCGTGCCGCCGAGCGAAAAGTGGAATTATGCGAGTTGGGAGAGAACGGAAGGAGGAGGAGCAGGAGGAGGAGGAGAGATTCCGGCAGATATCCTATCTACTCAACATAACATGTGATAGACCTCTGTACTTTTACGACATCAATCTCTGTGAATGAACGAACGGTTGCTTAAGTGATCGTCAAAGTATACTAAAATAAATGGACCGCATACGAAAGCGCGCAATGAAGGACGAGTTGTAGCAATCTGCAAGCTGCTAACCTTTACAATAGGTCTCGAAACTGCCCCCACACACTTCACTTTTGAGTCGTCCTTACCCTCCCGGGCAGACATTGAGTCTCGCATCTTGACAAATGCCAGTCGTGTTGCAATCGTTTTTGAGCTTTAGGATGCTTCAAGAGTCTGCTTCAGCCGTGATTTGTACTCCGATTATGGGCAGTATGTACATCCCAATCGCGAGTCAAGAGCGATCAGTAGAGGTGAAGAATGCCTCGAACAAGGCAGAAAGATCCACTTCACAAACGAAAAAAAGTGGACAACAGCATTGACGAAATTCTTGAGTGTTGAACAAGAGGAGACGGTGGGTCTCAAGCGTTCCGATTCGCGCGATACCCAAATCCCAATCGTATATCAAGCGAATTTCAACCGCTGATCATTTATACACCATCATAGTCGAGTACGCGTGTGCGATTAAGAGATAGCGCGGCATCGTAACACGTCCTTCAGAGTCGCGGTCGTCGAGCCGCGCGCATGTTTTGTAACATAAATATGACTCGCCAAATGGATTCAGCACAAGCCTGCATCGACCAAGGTGCAGGCAGACCTTCAGAGGTCTCTCGGGGCAGATTTCTCCTATTCGCATTAAGTACCCGTGAGCAGGATAGCAAGACATGTAACCACGATTGAGCACGTTGACAATTATCCTATGCAAGATGAAGTGCACTCTTTGTATAAACAATGTTAGCGATAATGCTCTGTCGATCGTCGAAACCAGATCCCTTGCCAAGACTATGGTGGCTTCCAGTTGGTTCTTCATGATTGGTTTTACAATCTGACTAATCGGGATGACGTCGACGTGGACGTGATGGTGGTCCAAAGGCATTTCTGTCCGTCTTAGCGCGACGGAAGCAATAACGACGCAGTTCTTCGTTGATGAATGAATAAGGGAGATGGTATGTATGATACTGGATATGCTAATATTGTGTCTACAACCAGCCTCTGTAAGCATTATATGATCGGATAAACTTGCTTGGATCATTCTTTTTCCTCATCACGAGTGCCTCTGAACGTGGCTTGAGCAACCGTTGACAGATCCACAATCATCAATCGGTGAATGCCTAAGTCCACGGCGATCAATACCGGTTGAGGGTATTGATCTGACATATGTGTATCGCAACTAAGTAGCAAGGCCTCATCAAAGCTCGTATACGGATGTGCTTCTTGCACTATTCGTTGCATGTTACAATTGATTCGAGTACTCGGCTGTTAGCGACACCAGATCGGAGTGCGCGGGAGAAGAGGTTAGACTGTTTGAGCACTTTTGATTGGAACTGCACTCGGTTTGGGCGGCTCAATGAGGAATGAGATGACATCAGCCTTTTCCTTTCATTTTCCGAGAAAGTCGACCTGCCGCAATATAAAGACTCACTCTCGTGCCCTTGCTACCACCAAAGTCCCACTTCCAACTACGGTATTTTCTTTCCAGATGGCGTCTCTATTCGTCAAGCGCAACGATGCAGTTGCAATCAATTATCGTGGTCCCACTGACAATATTACAATCAATGAAGCTGGCTCTGACTGGTATTGGGCGGTCTTCTCCGTGATGGCCTTTGCCACAATAGTGTTCTCCGTCATGGCAGTAATGACTCCTCGAACTGAGCGTGTCTTCCACTACATTACTATTGCGATTGTCGCTATAGCATCAATTGCATACTTCACCATGGCCTCGGATCTGGGCTCTGTCGCAATCATTACCGAGTTCGCAAACTACTCGTCCCTTCCAACTCGACAAGTTTTCTATGCTCGCTACATCGATTGGGTATTCACGACTCCTCTATTGCTCGTCGATTTGATGCTACTGGCCGGTCTGCCGTGGTCTACGATCGTCTTCACTATTGTAATGGACGAGATTATGATTGTAACTGGCCTTTTCGGAGCCCTCACACCTTCCAGTTACAAGTGGGGATACTACACTTTCGGCATGGTTGCCTTCTTCTTCGTCGCTTACGTGTTGATTTTTGAGGCGCGATCGCATGCACGCCGTATAGGATCGGATGTGCACAGATTGTACATTGGTATTGCTATCTGGACCGCTCTTCTTTGGACCCTCTATCCAGTCGCCTGGGGTCTATCAGAGGGAGGTAATGTCACCTCTTCTGACGGAGAGGCAATCTTCTATGGAGTGCTCGACTTGTTGGCCAAGCCAGTATTTGGTCTATGGATCCTGATTGGACACAAAGGAATTGGTCTCGATCGAATGGGACTTATTGAGGGACGAAACTATCTTGGTGAGGGTACTACCGGTACTCAGCGTGAGAAGGATGTCGTCCTCGGAGACCGACACAACCGCAAGCACCGTGACGTCGAGTCTGACCGAAGTCCGACCACTTCGAACTCAAGTCCACCACGAGTCGCAGAAACAAGAGCCGTACCAGCTACCGGACCGACCACTAACACTGCTACCGCTGCGCCCATCGTAGAGACGTCGCACAACAATGCTGTATAAGGTTTTCGTCGTTCATCCATGAACCAAATACTTCACCAAGCTCAGGCGTTACACAAAGCGTTGTCACATGCGACATCTTTAGGCTATAACAATTAATCACCTTTTTTCTTGATGTTCTGAAGATTGAGTCTGAATATTTTGCTTGCGTTGTACGATTCACGCTTACGTTGTGATAGTAATGACTTGGTGGCGCATGCAAAGCGCCTTCCGTCGATCTGCGCTGATGTCCCCGTCAATTCTTTCTGAAAATTGATTCTTCGTCTTATCAGGTGTTTGTGCGTCAGCAAGGCTTGTGTTGCTGCCAATGGCGCGCCAACGTGCTTCTTCACAGCATTCCGTCTCGGAGGCGACACAGACTGACGATGCGCCGTCTGAGAGTCCAACAGCGGCAGATCCATCGTCATCACATGTCAAGCACAAAAAAAAGTCGAGTCAGAAAAAAATCACGTACCCGTAATGCCCTGAAGCTCGTCAGCGTGGCTCTTGTCGGTGTCTTTGCCGCGATGTGGTTTGCTCGTGACAAGATCAATCTTGGCGATCTCGGTCCAATGGAAGGTTTCTGGGACGATATCAGTTCTCATCTTCCCGCAGGTGTTTTGAAAGAAGCACAGGCACTATCGCAACGACGCGCCGAAGCACAGACGGGCGATGCATTCAGTGTAGGCAGGCGCTTGAAGAAGGAAGGTCTGGAGCTCAAATATCCTGTGGTAATGATTCCTGGTGTCATTAGCACAGGACTCGAGTCGTGGGTCACGGAAGGATGTGGTGCGCCGTACTACAGGAAGCGACTTTGGGGATCATGGAGCATGCTTCGTGCTATGCTTGTGGACAAGTCATGCTGGTCGCGGTCAATTGCACTTGATCCCGTGACGGGACTGGACCCCGAAGACGGCGTGGCGAAATTGAGAGCGGCACAGGGCTTCGATGCGAGTGACTTTTTCATTACGGGCTACTGGATATGGAACAAGATTTTAGAGAATCTTAGTGTTGTGGGAGGAGATCCGAATAGCATGTACACAGCTGCATATGATTGGAGATTATCGTTCTCAAATCTGGAAACTCGTGATAGGTACTTTTCTCGCCTGCAAATGCATATAGAAACGGCGATGAAGTCAAACGGCAAGAAAGTAGTGATTGTCTCGCACTCAATGGGCTCGCAAGTCTTCTTCTACTTTATGAAATGGGTCACTCAAGAAGGCGAAGGATTCGGAAATGGTGGGAAGGACTGGGTGAACAAGTACATTCACACTTGGGTCAATGTGTCTGGCTCAATGCTTGGCACACCAAAGACAGTGGCTGCGCTCGTCAGTGGAGAGATGAAGGACACTGCTCAACTCAATGCCTTTTCCGTCTATGGTTTAGAGACGTTTTTTTCCAAGAAGGAGCGAGCTCAAATTTTGCGTACCATGCCTGGCATTGCATCAATGCTGCCGAAAGGTCACAACAAGATTTGGGGAGATCATTTGAGCGCTCCGGACGACCCAGATCAGTTGAATGGCACCACGTACGGTTCATTCATGAAATTCAAGATACCTGGCAAGATCAATGTCGATGCGGACTCCGTGGTGCCAAACAATATGACTATGGAAGACTCTTTTGACTATTTATTGCAGCATACAACGCACGATTTTCACAAGATGCTTGCGACAAACTACAGTCATGGAGTCGCTGAGACGCACGATGAAGTTGAAGCAAATGAGCGAAAGCCAGAAAAATGGAACAATCCTCTGGAAACTGCGCTGCCGGATGCTCCGGACATGAAGATTTTCTGCATGTATGGTGTAGGCAAGCCTACTGAGCGTACATATTACTACGAACAGAGCAAGTATGAGCAAGACTCCTTGAAGCAGGATGTGGTAGACAGCAGGAACGCCTCGAAATTGGAGACTGAGCAAAACAAGACACAGCGAACACCTCTGGACATACCTTTCACTAGATCATCGTATATTGACAACACCATCAACATCAAATCGGACACAGAGAAGGGTGTGCAGATGGGTGAAGGAGACGGCACTGTCTCGTTGTTGTCTAGTGGATATATGTGCAATCAAGGGTGGAGATGCCTCGATATAATCCTGCCGGAATCCACGTAGTCACTTATGAAATGCTTCACGAGGAAGACTTGTTTGACATGCGTGGTGGCCCCAAGACTGCAGATCACGTCGATATCCTTGGACGTGCAGAGTTGTCTGAATTGATTCTCAAAGTCGCTGGTGGTCGGGGAAATGAGATCAAGACGAAGATTGTTTCTGCCATTGAAAAGTACGTCTCCAAGATAGACATTGCATTCAACTAGATAGAACAGGAATAGCATAGGAGTATAGAAGATAGTTTGTACATAGATATACTAGCATAATTGATCACACCACCATATTCTATCATTTGATCCGCCACAATGTGAAGCAGAAGAAGTGCATTTCAGCAGGTATCCGAACTTTTATTTCTCGAGGTCTGCTTTCATTACAATCATTACCAGCGACACTTCTGAATGATAATACTAATGATAATGATGATGATGATGATAAGGGCGAGTCAAGCGAGGACGTAGTGAGGGATGAATTCGACGCATCACTCTGCAATTGCTTTGCATTTCCAGTCTCTCTCCATTCCACTATCAAGCACATACCTGTCGCAACTCCTAAGACATCTTCCGGCCTCGCCAATCGAGCGGCTCAAGCACCAAGTCACGCACCACTTTCTCGCCTCTGATATTCGTCAAAGCATCGATGCTTCCATGAACCACTTGCCGAACATGGATGTGGATGGCACAACACTTGTCCGTGACGTTGTCGTTCAAATCACACAAGTACATGAGATCGGGTCTTCACTGACGCAACAATGCGATGCCGTTGAAGCATGGGAAGAAGCTCGGAAACCCGTCGAGCGGCGCCTAATTCGTCTCGAGCCCGCCGCAGAAGACCATGATACTGCTGCCCTTCTTCCTGCTACCGCCAACACTACTATGACTACAACTACAATTACTACTACGCAGCAGCATCAGCAGCAGCAGCAGCAACAGCAGCAAGGACACGATGGTGAGCAATTTGGGATACGGAAGAAAATGTGCAAGTGCGTTTTAGAAGATGCTCGCGGCACTACAATCTACGCAATCGATTCTTCCAGTATTCATCGACTGTACGCTGCTATGGCAGTAGGCGCTAAATTGATCCTCAAGAACGTTTCTATCGTGTACGGCGTCGCTGTACTGGCCCCTCACAAGATTGAGTGGTTGGGTGGCTCGCATGCAGGTCACGTACGGAGCGTGGAGGAATTCAAGAGCGATTTGAAGAACCAATTACTGCAAGTCCCTGCGGCAAGTGCACGCGATAGACAGAACATGCAGGAGCAAGTGCAGAGGCAGCATGATGAGCAGGACGGTGAAGAGTGGGATATATCAGAAGATGATGCACCACACCAGCAGCAGCAGCAAAGTACAACAATATATCGCGGACGTGCATCAAGAGGTCGTGCTAGAGGTGCTCGAAACACGCGAGGAAGGGGATCACGAGCTCGAGGTGCGTTTCGTGGACGAGGTCGTGGTCGTGGACATTCATATTGACGATATCAACGTCAAATCTTGAATTAATTCAAAAGAGATTCCAGATCTAAAACCAAGTAGTGTCTACGACACTTCCTCTGGCTGCTGCTGCTGCTTCTCGACGGCAATTGCGGCGTCGTCGGCAACAACTATATTGTCCACGCTCTTTGGCACCTCGTCGGCAGTTTCTGCCAAGGGACTCGTTACCTTTGGAGGCGGAGGTAGATCGCCTTGTCTCGAAGCAGGCCTTGAATCCAATGTCGCTTCGGCTGCCATTGCCTCTATATCAGCTGCAGTCATGCGCGTCTTCTTTCTCGTCTTGGCAGGTGCGTGACCGCCGCGATTTGTACTGGCGGCAGTATTTGGCACACCCGCATCTAGCGTAGCACTCAATTGCGCACCAGTGACGAATGAGGATGAATGTGCGGCCGCCGCAGTCGGAGGTGCTTCGAAAAGCGTCTGTCCTGGCTGTACAGGAGGCTCGGTCAATGGTCTAGGTAATCTGTGCAGCGCTACTACTGTCAGCCGCCATAAAATAGCAGATAGGGAGATTTCGATACGTACCGCCGAATCCAATACCGCATCCCATTGACCCTTGTCCGCCCCAAGCCTTGTCTGCGACAATGATTACCTGTCGCGTAGTATTGTAGTATGTGTTAAAGACAAACAGTTTCAGCGGCTTATTCAAATGATCCTCAATTAATTCACCCATGCCTGACTCTCCACGAACAATACCTTCCGGCGTACCTACAATGAAATCCTCGTGACTTCTCAGTCCTGCCTTTGCAGCTGGCGAATGCGGTGCCACGTCAAGAACATGGTAGACGTTTTCCACCGTCGGGTGAGTCGGGCACCACCGCAGTGCCATACCTAGTGGACCAGCCAATGTCGGCGCTGGCAACTCAACGTCGCGTACGACTTGACCCTTGACGGACCATATTGAGAGTGTGATGTGATCGCGCGCTGAGCTTAAGTACCCCGTCAACCACGCAGCATCTGCAGTGACGTGAACACCGTCGACGGCGACGACAAAGTCGTAGAATGACTCGATGCCAGCTCGAGCGCATGGTGAATCGGCTTTGACTTTAAGCACACGAAAGCCGTGAGAGGGCGGTCGTGGAGCATTGACTTCCGGTGCGACTGTATTGACGACATTTTTCAAGAAATTCGAAAACATGGAACGCGAAAGTCGATCTTAGTGCATGAGCGGGACGTAGCCTTGGGTAAGATTTGTGATGCCGGCTTGATAGAATAGAGTAGGTCTTGCGATTTGATTGTTGTTTTAGGAGGATGAAACAAATGTCCATATCTCCACAATCACTTTGCCCACAATCGGATTTTTGTTGAAGAGAGGGAAACGGCCTGTGGTGCTCTCGTATACATGCAGTGCACATGAAAAGTTCTTGGCGATATGATCAAAGACAGGGTCCATTGCAGGAATCTAGCATGACGGTACAAGCACGAGGAATTTGTTCTTCATAGCTGCACAGATTGAGCAGTAATCCTCTAATCATCTCTTGGCGAGCAACAGCTGCTCGAGTGGTCTCAAAGCACAAAAATTCGCACTGCGTAGAATCAAATCGATAGTGAAAATGATATTATTAAAGGACGATATCCGAGCTGTTGATGTAATGAGTGTCCATAGCTCTACCGCTGCAGGAAATATGCACGTCTATGCCCATGCTTTGACCTGCTTTCAGGTAAAGAGATAGTAAGATAGATGTCCTCGAAAGTCTGATAATCACTGTGTGGAAGAAAAATGTATGGTTGGGAGAAAGGTAGGTCAGGTATTTGCTCTCCATGCAGTCTTGCGCTTCGAAGATGAGGTATATGAGCTTAAGCGCCTGCACGAGCCTTGGCAGCCTCACGTCTCGCCTTGCGCTTGTTGAGTGCCTTTTGGACGGCAAAGAAGACGATTCCAGCAAATAACAGGAATGCGAGGATAAAGACGAGCACGATTCCAGCTACATTCTATCAGTCCTGGATCTTATACCGTCTCAATTAGGACGTACGGTTTACGGTATGCCCAGTTTCGCTGTGGACTGGTTCCAGTGACTTGGCTAAAGTCTCGTTTCGCCATTGTCACGAGCTCATCCGACAGTTCTCGCTTTGCCATGGTGACGACTTCGTAATCTTCGAGAGCAGGCATATCAGAGTCTGTCGATCGTGCTTTGTCACTCGTAAATGTGAAGATGAGAAGAGCAAGCGATCGGATAGCGAGCGAGTGAATGACTGCAACCGATAGGCAAGCAGCGATGGAGAGAGAGACGAGGGAGGGAGGGAGGAATGAGTGGGTGATTTCGAGGAAGGGAAAACAGCGAATTGAGCTGCATATTCCGCGTTTGGAGGAATTCAAGCGATTTGATTCGCTAGTACTGAAGCCACAAACGACATCAACGGTCAAATTTTGATTGTCTGCCCACCAATCAGATTCATGTATACAATCACAGTACACTTTCAGTACTCGTAGATAGTCTATGCTATGCTTATATATAGTGCATCGATATCTTCACATTCTAGTCATTAAATCTTCCATATCTCCACAGTCTGGATGGAGAACGATCTTCCTTCATCCACGACATCGCAGAGTGACTCATTGCCGAATGTCAGTGTTGTACTACTTAGACCTCGCTCCAATCTATCGTCCAGCCAGAGTCCGTACTTGCCATCGCCTCCACCGACACTCATGAATTCTTGCGTGCAGTACATCTGATAATCATTCAGCCCTGTCCATGGAAATGCCTTGAAGCGCATCCCTCCTCCGCCGTGCGTTACCATTTGCGTCTTATAGAGAAAGCACTCGCCGTTGCCAAAATACGATTTCGACGGTCGAAAGTGTTCATTGACGAACGCGCCGAAGATCCCACCAGACGTGTCTTGTACGAGCAGGACGAAGCCAGGCCGTTCACCTAGTTTATCGCGATAGTCGAAACACTTGGCATAGAGTGTTGCGAGTGACACGCCATGTTGGTCGAGATTGTAGATGCAGTGCCATGCATCATGTAGTTGCAGACGAGGCGGCAGGAGCGACCGGATCTCGACGGCAATGCTCTTTGTCATGGCATTCGTTCGAGCACTCGTCTTGAGCGTCAAGTCACTCAATGGTGGTGGACGAAGGTGTCGTATCGGTCTCTCCTCCGGCACTTTCTCCTGAATCTTGGGACTCGAGCTCCGCGATAAGGAACTGAAGAGGGTCGATGCCATTGAGCGATTCCGTGAATGTGACCGTGATGTACTAGTAGATAGCCGATCTACGTTCATGTGATTGCTGCTGCTGCTGCTAAACATGAACGAGAGAAGGAGGCCGAGGTAGAGTGTGACCAGGCCTGCAATGAATGTGAATGCAAGCGACGTCGGATTGATGTCCTGACCAAGAATTGTCCACGCCAGATTGCTGCTCTAGTTAATCGGTTCTTCTCTCCTTTCTCCCCTGGGCCAAGACCTCTGCTCGATCGCCAATGCTGGCTCTGGTGCGTGGGGGTGTTGGTCAACAAGTACCGGTATGATTTCATGTCCAAACACACGTTCAGCCACATAAACTTCATAAACTTCCGAAAGCGAGT
>CAUJRU010001393.1:0-54550 GCA_963277665.1 Viscum album
CAGTCAAAAGCTATCCTCCATTGTCATGCCACCTAAACAGCATCCCGAATATTGGGAATCGTAATTCACACCTTCCACTTCCCTATGTTCGGACTAATCCTGATGCCCTTGGTGTTACCCCTCATGTGAATCAGAGCACATCAGAAGAACGGCTCGTCAATAGTTCTGAAACCAACCTCGATAATGAAACTCATGTATTTAAAAAAATCAAAACATGAAACTACGTCTGATAGTTTTTGATCCTTACAACACTCGTGGATTTATTTCTCCCATGGATGGTTTGACCTAGTCAAAAGAGTATTGAAGCTCTTCCACCCTCTAACTTGTGGCTTCCAGGAGTTACTTCCGCCGGCTCAGATCCCACTCTTCCCCAGCAGCGATGGAGCATAATTCATCAGCCTCGGTTTGGGCCCGCTCTATGTCAGCCTGAATGACAGCTATTTCTTCGGAATCATTCCTTAGACGTGCTTCTGGATCAGTCAGTTGGGCCTTAAATTGAAATATCAACTCTAATTTTTCATTAAGAGAGGATGAGTGCTCATCCGCCCAGATCTGTAGCCATTGGATCTCATCATTAGCTTCCCGGAGCTTCTTGATGTTCATCGCCTTCCTCCACTGCCATCCCATGATGAGGCCGCAATCATACTCTCAAATCTTCTCCGCCATGAGATCTCTGATGAGAAGATGAGGGCGCTGGGCATCCACTCCTCCAGCACACAGATTGCGCAGCCGCGAGTGAAGTCTGTCCATATTAGCCAGCCATAATTCCTGGGGGGTCTTTTCAATAAATCACACAATCATCTTCCATGATCGGAGGCGGACTATGTCATTGTCCTCTTTGTGAGAGGACGTCTCATCCCAGTCTGTGCGGTTGGTAGGATTGTATGCAGGGTACGCGCTCAGGAAATATTCAGCGGGATCTGCATCTGGTGTGGGATCAGGCGCAACGTCTGGCATTGGATCAGACACGGAAGGACTTGGGTTTACCGACAGATCCTCATCATTAGAACCCACCTCAATGACCTCATACCCGAACCCGCTGTTGGTCCCACCAATGATGGGGGAAGCTGCAGTTCAGGTGTTCTAGGAAACTATCTCCATGATTACTGGCATGCCTCTGGGAGGGGTGCCACCAGAAATCCTAACCAGCCTCGTCGCAGTGGTCCATGGCAGGCGAAGAACCGTACGTGACAGAGAAGGTTATGGACGTCATTTGGCACAATCAATATGTGACAGTAATGAATTCAGGAGAGGACTTACAAATATTGAACTCCTGGTACTGCTCTTGAGTTGATGCTTATGATACCCCAAAGCGTGGCCCTCCGTATACTGTTGGAAGGTTTGGAGATTCTGAAGAAGCCACCTCAGGTGTCCGAGCCCAGCCAGACACATAATTAGACGCGGCCATAGGTGCGGGTTCCAACGGTCTTGCATCATTACCCACCGAGGGGTGAGAAAGAGATTTGTGTACCAGGTCCCCCTATAAGGTTCATATGTTGGTAAGAGGTCCATAATGACCTGAGAACAGACCCTGAGGGAAGAAACATGGAATGTTACCTCAAGAGCCTCCGAGAAATCCTCGAGATCAGAGTCTTGATCGCCGACTTGGACTTCCTCCAACCGGCTCTCTCCATCAGCCTCATCGCCCCGAGAGGATTTTTTTTGAATCTTCCGATAGGGGGGAAGTGCTCCCCCAGCTCGGCGGCCGATAGTTATGGGGGAACCATCCGATCCAGCATTACCCTCAGCCGGTATGTCATTGGACATGGGGAACCACTGGAATGTACAAAGTCCTCCAACTCATCCAGGTATTGCTCCGCCACCGCCAGGGACACTGCGAAATCGGCCCAGACAGGGCCTATACCCAGTAAATCCATCCCGAGGTGGTTCTGGTGTTCCCACATCTCGGTCGGACTGAGGTTTTACTGGTTGATGTCCCAAATGTCCCAGTCCACCGGGAAAACAACATTCTCTGGCATGTCGATATGGCACAAACGCTTCCCCGGAGCCTGAGTGGATATCCTGTGGAATCCCCTTGGTGGTCACCCCTCCAGATGGCTCTCCTCTTCTGAGACCACCAGGTCCACTACCATTGTTGGATCCACCGCTGCTGACTCACCCTCAGCTGGTGTAGGCCTCACCGCCACGGCAGCCCCGCCACCGCAAGAGGCCCTTGCCGCCCTCCGACCCCGACCTCGGGATAGGGGAGGCCCAACATCACCAACTCGAACAGTTTGATGCTTCATCATTTCTCCCGGATAAGCTGCCTCCCAGCTTATGGCAGAGTCTTTCACCAGTCTGAAGGTGGCAGTATACGGAGGCAATGCATTTTTCATTTTCCCGTCTTCTCGTGTGAACATGATCCACAATTTCCACATCACACAATGGTACTTCTCATGGCGCACCTCCCAGTAGACCTACGGGGTCAGCCGCTGCAGGCACCAGAATTGTCTTGCGAACCGGTGCATGGTGTACGTATCATAGTGAGGCTCACTGTCCACCCTCTCCACTAAGACTCCACCTCAGAAGGCCAAGAGATGGGCCCGATACTCCTCTGTCCCCCGACCGTCGTCGATAAGTACCCATGTCGGCAATGGAAATGGGTGGAAATTAAACTAGACTGCCTTCCACACCAAGATTAGTACCAACGTCATAGTTAATTGGGTTGGAAAGCTCCTGGTAGCATTCAGAATGGATGGGAGGAAGTTTGACCCTAGAGGCAAGATGGGGTTCAGATATTCGTAAACCCCCCTGATGTGCACTGCGATCGACCCATACAAAATATGGGAGGGCCTACATATCCTTAGTGTCTTTTTTCCCTCGCTAAAATGTCATAGCATCCTATGCAATCTGGCAAGCATCGGAATACCCAGATTGACCCGCCTTCCTATGGCCAGCATGGATGCCATGATGAATGAGTTGGGCCGCACCCCCATGTTGGTATCCCTCACAGGTAGGATCCAACCACAGATAAGGGCCGCGATGAACACTGCCAACCTGACTATTGGCTTTTGTTCAGTGCTGACACTAAAACCCCATGTATTCCATTGGTTGTCCTCTATGATCCGCCAATATGAGTTTTCCTTGCCCCGTTGATCCCCCTTTGGGCAAGTTCGAGGCCTCCGGGGAAACTCACGGTCCACTGGGAAGTTCAGTAACTTCTTTAACCACTTCTTAAAGTGGATATCTCTCACCGCTTCTTTATCATCTCAGGGGACCGGTCCCATTAGTGCCAGCGCCAGCCAAATCATCTACTCCGGATCCTCCCACACGCTCATGATGGGGAGGAACTCATCATACATAGCCCCCATGATCGGGACCCCTGAAATCTAATGGACATCCCACAGACTGATGCCGACCTCCCCATGGTGCAGGTGAAAAGTGTTGGTCCTAGACGACCATCTACTTAATAGCTTCGGCATCAGCTGTTTCGGTTGATAAATGTGGAATTGGGAGGCACATGTCGCCTCATACAAGCCCACTCTCCTCATCTTGGCTCCAAATTCCTCACATGAGGTGCCTACCCAGTAGGCCCATGCCCAATCATTGGTGAAGTTGCCGCCTTGGCATAGGTCCCACTCCTCGGACCACCCTTTTTTCGAATCTCTCAAGGCTACCTTTAGTATAGTGTGGTACATGGGAGGGGACATATCTAGTTGCAATGGCATCCCATCAATGTTGTTCAGATGGTTGTATAGATAGTCGGCGGTAAAAGGGGTGAAGTCCTCATGTGCCTGACCATCGGCCGCCCTGAACTATTGGCGCCGGCACGGCGTGCTCCTGAACCAGTAAGCTGGTTCGTCCATACTCGCCTCAAGAATGAAGACATCATTCCTCCGCCCAAAGCCGTACAACGGATGCCTCTTGCATAGAGGATAGTCCTTTTGGCACTCTGATAATAGTTATGTCAAAAAATTATGGTCTGAGTGGCTTCATACTAGTTCCCCCAGGCCCATACAGTTTTCAATCTCATCCCTCCGGGCGGCGTCCGCAAGAACCCCCAACACAGCTTCTTGATGGGAAATTGGATTTAAGAACTCAGACAAATTTCAGGTCGGTCTGCGGAGCACGTTCACAGATATCATTCACAAAGCAAAGACGTGGAGCCTGGCCCCTGCCTATAAGTACACGTTCGCTTGGCACTGTCACAGAGTCAGTGACTCGCGGTTCGTCGCGAAGCTCGATTCGCGGTGAGCAGTCATGGAGTACACGGAGCTTCGCGAATCAAGAGTGCAAAAGGACAAAGTCGCAGAGATGGGAAAGGAAAAAAAGAGAGGTAAACCAAGGTGTCATCCCTCAGATCTTCGTGGCACATCCAGCCCATGCGGAGCTTCGCGGCGTGTCTGGACTGTGCGGACCCTGTCCACCTCGCGCGCCCTCTTCGCGAGGCCACACCGCAAACAACCGATAATTTTGGTGATTTCCCTCAGTATTTGACCCTTGATCCCTCCGCGGATCCATGTTTGTGGTGGGTCATTTGTTGGCGCCAAAATATTTGAAGAAAATAAAGAAGAAAAGAGAGGCCCCACGACCTGCTTTGCGAAGCCATGGTGCGGAGCCGCCCCAAGCAATGCGGCCACTGCGAAGCAACAGAGGCTGTACACTCCGTGAAAACCCCTAACATTTGTGAGCCTTCCACGAAGCAACAGAGGCAGTATACTCTGCGAACACCCCTGATGTTCACGATACCGCCGTGAAGCAAAGGATTTGGTACCCCTCCGCTAACTCGATTGACATTCATGACCCGTCGCGATGAAAACAAAGCCCTCTTCGTGCCGTGTAAGCTCTGCTTCGCGGCGCCTCTTGCCTATAAATACCAAGCTCCACCTGAGCCCCCTGGATGGACAATCCAACCTTTCATATTCTCATATCCCAAATCGCGAAGCACCCTTTTCACTGTGAACCATGAGCTACGCGAGGTATTTTTGCTTCGCAAGGAGCCTCCACATTGTCTCGTTTTTATCCCCTCTTCCAAGATGGATGCCTTTCGCAAAGACTAAGGGCTTTCGCGAAGGAAGGGGATCCCCAAGGTGACCCGGGTTATCGCGGATCATTTATGCTTCGCAAAACACCCCTCCTATACATGTGATCCACATGCCAAGGCAGGGTCTTTGTACCTCGCGAAGCACACTGCTTCGTGGCACATTGCTTCGCGAGGAACCTATGCTCCGCGAGGCAGTGCTCCGCGAACACCCATCCACTTCATGAAGCACCTCCCCACTTGCACCTCTGCCCCATGCTAAGGCTAGGGCACCCCACATCGTGAAGCACAACCCTTTGAAAGTTCCCGTCACCGCACATAGCCACCGAGCTCCACAAGACCTCTGCCTATAGACCCCTCTCTTTGGCAATTCCTTTTACCGTGAAACCCCCCAGGTATGCGTGAAGTTACTTCAAAGTCCCCTGGATGATACTGCTCATAGCACTACTTCACCCAAGGCTCCTTCACATAGGCACACTAATGGGTATTGCTTCTTCGCATATCCACTCTAAAGTGGACCCCTCGATGGTTCCCTCTATGACCCCCCTTTTACACGGAATTGCTGGTACCTTCCCTCCCCCAAGGAGCAGAGGGTACTGGTTATGTAAGTCCTAGGGGTGCGGAGTAAACCCACCTCGTCTGAGCTTTAGGATGTTAAACTACAAAGAATCCTCATCCTCAACACATGACATTAAACTGTGACATCGCCCCATGCCTCTCACGTGGGGTGACCCCACCTTGGACATTCCCCATGCCTCCCGGTCTCCACAATGGATGATATCTTCCTTCTGGGAGTGGATTTTGTCCACGGGGGATGGGAGGAAATCTTGGTGTAATCCCCTAGTCCTTCTTGCGTAAGGATTCTCCCATGCACCTCCGTACTTCCCCACTGCCAGGGCCAGAAGAGGGCATGATAGGGAATGAGGAACCTCTTTTCTTCGGTCCCAAATCCCTTTCCCACTGTGCTTTTTCACCCTCAAGCCTCCATCCGGGAGTAAGTCCCAACACCATGGGCAGCCTAACGCATAAGCACCTCTTCACTTCCCACAGACTCACCCTTCGTGAAGTGATTGTCAGGTCCCTGCAACCTCTTGTTTCTCACACTAAGCATGACTCCCATGTGCTTAGAGTTAGCACTGATCATGACACACCCTGGGCCGCCTCAGAGTGTAAGCCCCAAAATGCCCCGTCTCACATGAAGTTAAAAGTCACACTCGAACTATGAGGACTTTGATCCATGTCAAGGCATGGTACGTAGGAAGCCTCCACGAGGTTCAATCCCACCACCAGTGGACCCCCGGGTCCACCTTCACGTCAGTTCGTTGACAAAACCCTACCCAAACTATGTGGACATTGATCGACGTCCAGGCATGGTATGTAGGAAGCATCCAAGAGGTTCAAGCCCAACAACCATTGGACTAAGGTCCTTCTTCACGTCAGTTCACCGACATCCTTTCTGAACTACGGGGTCTTTCACTACTACAAAAACGGGCAATAACAGCGCTAAAATCGGGCTTTAACAGCACTAGAAAAGCGCTGTAAAGATCAGTGCTGATAAAGGGGGAGGGGGGGGGGGGGTCCTTTAACAGCGCTTTTTTAGTGCTGTTAAATGTCACCTTTAACAGCGCTAAAAAAGCGCTGTTAAATGTCACCTTTAATGGCGCTAAAAAAGTGCTAAAAAGTTCTGTTATATGTTGCCTTTAACAGCGCTAAAAAAGCGCTGTTAAATGTCGCCTTTAACAGCGCTAAAAAAGCGCTGTTAAATCCCTGCCTGCTGCTAATAAAAAACCTGCACTAGTACAGCCAGCCGAGCAGACTTGCACAGAAACCAGTATATCAACCACAGACCTGCACAAAAACCAGTATATCAACCACAAGCATGTCATCAACCGATCACAACCCAACCAAACAGTGTTCTTACCATGAGTTAGATACCATCTACCTAGAAACCCAAACTACCTCATTACATAGTATCACAAAATATTCCTACACAACTCAGAAGATAAATACTAGAACATTCCACTATGCATTGTTTCTCCTTGGATTGCCACTTGGTTTTGAAAAATCGTGTAGAGCCCGTGCTCCTTGAATCATTCTACAATACATAAAAAGGATATCCTAACTCTCCCAACCATCACCCTTAGTAATTATTTATATTAATACAAAAAAGGTAACATATCATAAATTGGGGGACTGTAATGAGACATCAAGATTAACATTCTATATATAGGATCGATGTCTGGTAGGATTGGTTGCGTTGATACATGACTCTACCTGGACCTCAAAAATAGATATATGATCTCACTCCAGGACTTTCAGAGAGACTCCAACTATGTCTAGGACGTCCTGCTGAAGCGATCGTACTACCGTAAGTCGGAAAAGATACCAAAACCATCCTAGGAAGGATCATGGGAGGCAACACTAATGAAATATGTCCTTGATATAGTGTTTAAAGAGATCAATCATGGTACATAAAATTATGTGTCATTTAAAGGGTCACATGCCTTGTCGCTTTACCCTGGGTAACTCCAATGTTCAGCTGTCTGTGTGAATATACATGTCATATCAATAGGAAATTACATGGCATGTTAAAAAACATATACGTGTTACCCTTTGATCTTGTGTCCTCTTATGCACCCTTGCCCTATGTTAGTACATGATGTTGATCTCGTGCGATTCTTCCTGTGTATCTGTACAAGGGATAAACTACGTAGCTGGCTCATTAAAGACGTGTAGTGGGATATATTCCATGTAGGAAAGCCATGTAATCCACCCCATGTTTGTCTATCTCAAAAATTCATGCCATGTCTTGGGGGAGGGTCTACACTACATGTGAGGTGGATATCTCAGTTGTTGATTTCACTTAAAAATAAGTCCATTTTGAACAAAACAGAGGCACTTTGAGTGGTGTCGACCACATCGGGCCTTGGATTGAGTCAGGGTTGACTCATACACATCAAATTTGACCCATGGATCATTGTCCTTATGTTTCAATAGAATTCAAATGCGTTTGGTCAGTTTCCCGTATGTCAGTTGTTGATTTCTCACTTAAAATTAAGTCCATTTTTAACAAAAACAGAGGCACTTTCAGTGGTGTCGGCCACACCGGGCCTCGGATTGAGGCGGGGTTGACTTGTACATGTAACATTTGACCCATGTATCGTTGTTCTAAAGTTTCAACAGAATCCGAATGCGTTTGGTTGGTTTGTCGTATGTTAGTTGTTGATTTCACTTAAAATTAAGTCCATTTTTAACAAAAACAGAGGCACTTTGAGTGGTGTCGGCCACACCGGGCCTCGAATTGAGGCGGGGTTGACTCGTACACGTCAAATTTGACTCATGGATCGTTGTCCTTAAGTTTCAATAGAAACCGGATGTGTTTGGTCAGTTTGGTGTATGTATGTAAAATATTGTCCATTTTAAACAAAATACATACACTTGGAGTGATACCAGCCACACCGCGTATCAGATTGAAGCAGGTTTGACTCTTACACGTCACATATGACCCATGGATCATTGTACTAAAGTGTTAACACAATCCTAAGGCGTTTGGTCGGTTTCCCGTATGTCAGTTGTTGATTTCACTTAAAAATAAATCCATTTTGAACAAAATAGAGGCACTTTGAGTGGTGTCGGCCACACCGGGCCTCAGATTGAGTCGGGGTTGACTCTTACACGTCAAATTTGACCCATGGATCATTTCCCTTAAGTTTCAACAGAATCCAAATGCATTTGGTCGGTTTGCCGCATGTCAGTTGTTGATTTCACTTAAAAATAAGTCCATTTTGATCAAAAGAGAGGCACTGTGAGTGGTGTGGGCCACACCAGGCCTCGGATTGATGCGGTGTTGAATCGTACACGTCACACATAAGTCATTGATCGTTGTGAAAAAGTATCAACGCAATCAGAAGCCGTTAGATCGGTTTGGCGTATGTACGTAAAATATTGTCCATTTTAAACTAAATACATACACTTGGAGTGATACCGGTCACACCGCGGCTCTGATTGAGGCAGGGTTGACTCGTACACGTCACATTTGACCCATGGATCATTGTCCTTAAGTTTCAATAGAATCCCAATGCGTTTGGTCGGTTTGTCGTATGTCAGTTGTTGATTTCACTTAAAATTAAGTCCATTTTTAACAAAACAGTTACACTGTGAGTGGTGTCGGCCACACCGGGCCTCAGATTGATGCGGTGTTGAATCGTACACGTCACACATGAGTCATTGATTGTTGTGAAAAGGTATCAACACAATCAGAAGCCGTTAGATCGGTTTGAGGTATGTATGTAAAATATTGTCCATTTTAAACTAAATACATACAATTGGAGTGATACCGGTCACACCGCGCCTCTGATTGAGGCGGGGTTGAATCTTACACGTCACATTTGACCCATGGATAGTTGTCCTTAAGTTTCAATAGAATCCCAATGTGTTTGGTCGGTTTTCCGTATGTCAGTTGTTGATTTCACTTAAAATTAAGTCCATTTTTAACAAAACAGTGACACTGTGAGTGGTGTCTGCCACACCGGGCCTTGGATTGATGCGGTGTTGAATCGTAAACGTCACACATGAGTCATTGATCATTGTGAAAAAGTATCAATGCAATCAGAAGCCGTTAGATCAGTTTGGCGTATGTACGTAAAATATTGTCCATTTTAAACTAAATACATACACTTGGAGTGATACTGGTCACACCACGTCTCGGATTGAGGCGGGGTTGAGTCGTACACGTCACATATAACCCATGAATCGTTGTCCTGAAGTGTCAACACAATCCGAAGGCGTTTGGTCGGTTTCCCGTATGTCAGTTGTTGATTTCTCACTTAAAAATAAGTCCATTTTGAACAAAACAGAGGCACTTGGAGTTGTGTCAGCCACAACAGGCCTCAGATTGAGGCGAGGTTGACTTGTACACGTCACATTTGAAGGTGAGTATGCATACACGATAGTTGACCTTCTTAGAGAAGGGTTTCTGGAAGAGTATAAAATACATGAAGCACTGAAGATCATTAGAGTGTTGGAGCAAATGTGGTTGCTACAAACAATGTGGAAATCGGCTTGTGCAAAGCGACCTAAGTTACAACTTGCAGGTATTGTACTCTATTTTTTTCTAGAAGGTTTCAGTTTAAATGCATTTTGGAATGATCATTTCTAGCCATTGTCTTTTAGGTTTTTTTGACAGCCGAGGGGAAAGGGTAGTGTATGAAGACATTGTAGGATATGTCGAAGGGTGATTTTGTGTGTGAATATGTTGGAGAAATGTTAACTCCCGCAGTTCTGAAAAGAGTCACTATTTAAAAGAAAGTCACAAGTTTAGATACATCTCAAGATGGTCAGTTTAAAGACATTTTGAGGGACACTACTAAAGACATGCTCAGATATGCACACATCGCCCACTTTTAGATCGTTGTCTACTACAATGATCTTCCAAACAAGATATGCATTAGAACGCTCATGATACATAGAGAAATTCACTGGCCACCTTCGAGAATGATCTGAAGCACAAACCATGACAGCATTATGTTTTTCCTTGAAAATTCTCTTGGCGAACTGGAATGGCAACTCACTCTTGTGATTTTGCGTCTCTACTTGTCACTTCATGTGTGCAGCTACTGCCATTCCAGTTCGCCAAGAGAATTTTCAAGGAAAAACATAATGCTGTCATTGTTTGGGCTTCAGATCATTCTCAAAGTTGGGCAGTGAATTGCTCTATGTATCATGAGCGTTCTAATGGATATCTTGGTTAAATGATCATTGTAGTAGACAACGATCTAAAAGTGGGGGATGTGTGCATATCTGATCATGTCTTTAGTAGTGTCCCTCAAAATGTCTTTAAACTGACCATCTTGAGATGTATCTAAACTCATGACTTTCTTTTAAAAAGTGACTCTTTTCAGAACTGTGGGAGTTAACATTTCTCCAACATATTCACACACAAAATCACACTTCGACATATCCTCCAATGTCTGCAGACCCCACCCTTTCCCCTCAGCTGTCAAAAAAACCTAAAAGACAATGTCTAGAAATGATAATTCCAAAATGAATTTAAACTGATACCTTCCAGAAAAAAATAGAGTACAATACCTGCAAGTTGTAACTTAGGTCGCTTTGCACAAGCCGATTTCCACATTGTTTGTAGCAACCACATTTTCTCCAACACTCTAATGATCTTCATTGCTTCATGTCTTTTATACACTTCCAGAAACTCTTCTCTAAGAAGGTCAACTATCGTGTATGCATACTCACCTTCAAATGTGACGTGTACGAGTCAACCCCGCCTCAATCTGAGGCCTGTTGTGGCTGACACAACTCCATGTGCCTCTGTTTTGTTCAAAATGGACTTATTTTTAAGTGAGAAATCAACAACTGACATACGGGAAACCGACCAAACGCCTTCGGATTGTGTTGACACTTTAAGACAACGATTCATGGGTTATATGTGACGTGTACGACTCAACCCCGCCTCAATCCGAGACGCGGTGTGACCGGTATCACTCCAAGTGTATGTAATTTGTTTAAAAGGGACAATATTTTACGTACACACGCCAAACCGATCTAACGGCTTATGATTGTGTTGATACTTTTACACAACGATCCATGACTCATGTGTGACGTGTACGAGTAAACCCCACATCAATCCGAGGCCCGATGTGGCCGACACCACTCACAGTGTCTATGTTTTGTTAAAAATGGACTTAATTTTAAGTGAAATCAAGAACTGACATACGGCTAACCGACCAAACGCATTCGGATTCTACGTGATATGAAGGTATATTGGAGATTTTACTAGCTCATGCATGATATGAAGGTATTTTGGAGATTTTACTGGTTGTTTTGTCCAAAGGCCAAAGAAATGTAGTCCATAATTCTTGCATGTTACTCGTACACGTCACCAAGGACCCGTGGATCCTTCTCCTAAAGGATGAAGGCAATCCGGATGCGTCTAGTCAGATTTACATAGGTCAGTTGTTGTTTCCAATTAAAGTTGTGTCCATTTTAAACAAGAGAGAGACCCTTTGGGTGGTAGCGGTCACACCGTGCCTCGAATTGAGGCAGGGTTGACTCGTACACGTCACCAAGGACCCGTGGATCCTTCTCCTAAAGGATGAAGGCAATCCGGATGCGTCTGGTCAGATTTACGTAGGTCAGTTGTTGTTTCCAATTAAAGTGGTGTCCATTTTAAACAAGAGAGCGACTCTTTGGGTGGTAGCGGTCACACCGTGCCTCGGATTGAGGCAGGGTTGACTCGTACACGTCACCAAGGACCTGTGGATCATTCTCCTAAAGAATGAAGGCAATCCAGATGCGTCCGGTCGGATTTCCGTAGGTCAGTTCTTGTTTCCAATTAAAGTGGTGTCCATTTTAAACAAGAGAGAGACCCTTTGGGTGGTAGCGGTCACACCGTGCCTCGGATTGAGGCGGAGTTGACTCGTACATGTCACCAAGGACCTGTGGATCGTTCTCCTAAAGGATGAAGGCAATCCGGATGCGTCTGGTCAGATTTCTGTAGGTCAGTTGTTGTTTTCAATTAAAGTGGTGTCCATTTTAAACAAGAGAGCGACCCTTTGGGTGGTAGCGGTCACACCGTGCCTCAGATTGAGGCGGAGTTGACTCGTACACGTCACCAAGGACACGTGGATCGTTCTCCTAAAGGATGAAGGCAATCCAGATGCGTCTGGTCGGATTTCCGTAGGTCAGTTTTTGTTTTCAATTAAAGTGGTGTCCATTTTAAACAAGAGAGCGACCATTTTAGTTGTTCAACATTTTTGCATGTTGCTGGTGCATATCATCTGTTAAAATGGAAAAATGACTCATTGGAGAAAGAATGTTTTATTTAATAACAATTACAATTTTGCTACTAACATTTACATACAACAATATTTCATCTTCTGATCCCCTTAACCCCTCTCAAAAATGACCACCAATTGTACATGTCCCCAAGTCAGATCTTCATTGTATTTGTGTACAATCTGTCATCAGGTATGCGGCCCACTCGTTTCTGAACACATCTATATCGTCTTGTGAGTATGAGGCTTTTCGGCAGTCATAGTAGTACTGCAAAATTAAAAAATAAAGAATTAATAAATAACTTAAACGAACTAGTAGTTGTTTTTGAAAATACCTCTTTAGGGATGCTAGTTTGCTGATGAAAAACGATCTCTTTCATAAATTTACAAACATAATAACCGCAATCATTATCGTTTGTTTGTTTTGGACACTGCAAAAAAATTGATCATTAGGAGAATAAATAACTTGTGTTGAGATGTGTTTGGATAGTGAAATTTTATTATATATACCCTGATATTTGTCCAGATGTAGTACTTGCTCGGCTCCTTATGCTTAGCCCCTGTCCTCATACCATGATTTATACGATATTGGTACACCGCCCTATCATAACAGAATCCTCAGTACAAGATAATATATATTATATAAATTGATGTTTAGACCTAAAACGTAAGATGTAGTGTCTTACAGATTCACAAACTCCATCATGTATGGTCGGTTTGATGGATATCCTAGCTTTGAATCCAGAAAATGAATCTTCGGAGTATCCAAGTTCACCGCAATTAGCAACCAATGTTGCCTAAAAAAACAAAAAGGAATAAGTAATAAAAAAGTGAAAATATAATTGATATGCTTTAATCTTAGAGTATTACCCCTGCATGGTTGGTATTAGGAAAAGTCTGTCATCTGTAATCTTGCGTTCAAATGTTTTCAGCAAGTCGTTCACTATTGCATCCCTTTTTGATGACTCTATTTTTGTTTTGGTGTGTTGATGTGATATGAGGACTAACCAGTCCAAATCTTGGCTCATGGGAAAATCCCTTCAACTGTTTTTCATAAATGCGTCTGTCAACAATATAAAATGCATTTAGTCATAATTTGCACATTAGATCAGCTTTTAGAAAATAAATTCATGGAAACATACCTCATATATACATTTACAACAGTAACGCCTAACCAACCGTTTTCAAGGATTTCATTTACATTTTCAGCAGAAACGAAATCTTGACTTTCCTCTCCGTATATATTATCTTCGAAAATCACTATATGACTATTACCATCTTTTAGCTTCGTATCGACATGAGTCTTCAATGCTAGTAAATGTGGAAAGAGAACAGGTGGTGTTATTGTGCTTTCAGTAGCTCCTTGGGATCGATTGGTCGATCCTTTAGATGGTTTCGAGCCGATGTTAGTCACCCCCTTTCCTTTCTCCGTCTATAACAACAATCATTGATTCAGACACTCTTTTCATTAATTGTTAAGGGTTTAGCTTGAAAATAAAAGGAAATAAATACCTCTTTGTCTGCATGTACTCTTACAAGTTGTGCCGGCCATGCAATGAATGTCCCAATAGCCTTTTCGACCGTATGAATATCATCGTCATCAAGTGGATTAGGTAGCATTGCATTTGGCTCATGAGCTACAGTAATCGTCACTTTCAGATGATCTTTTGAAAGTGGTCTATTATGCAGTGTGGCATCTGGGATATTGAACACTGTAGCCCTCGCTACAAGGTGATAGGTGGGTGTTGATAGATATAAATCACAATCATTATCACCCTGTAGAAGATCAGTACAGATAAATTATCAGTGTTTTTCTGATTCATATTTCATGGGAACCGTTATTAGAATATTGATTACCACGGCTAATAAATTTTTTTAGGTGAATGGCTCGCCTCAAAGCTGGTGGGGGGTGGGGCAGGATGTTCATGCGGTGGCTGTTCCTGAGTTGTGTCCTCCCTTTGCTTCCCACCCATAAAAGTTGCTAGCAACTCTCCCTGCCATTGCAATTGTTCTTCAAGGGTTGCTATTTTTTCGCTCATTTGTTCCAATTTTTTCTCTGTATCATCCATTTTTTTCTTCTTCTCAAAATATACTCGGGGTGTCACCCCAAACCCTGCACCTCTGACACGACCATATTTTTCTGGCTGCTTCAAAGTCGTCGATAATAGGTCTGTATCAGCTACAGGAGTAGCTGATTCCTGTGACTGTCAGATATAGGAAAAAAACTAATTATTTTTATGTAATAGAAATTTTAAACAAATATTTTTATCATCGTGTCATACTTACACATATTTCCCACACTTTTTGTGTGTTCTTATCTATTAACTTCCCTTCTTTGTTCACACGTGCCTCCTTCCATAGCACATGACGTGGGATAGAAGTGCATTTTGTTTTAGATTCATCAATCTACATATAAACATAGAAAGATAATTATGATGTTGTTTATTGGCACCTAACAATATTACAGAAAATTTACAATACGTACCATTTTCTTTTCTAATGAAGCGTACCCCATCCTTGCTTTACGATAGGGGTATGTTGGATTTGATGCACGTTTTTTATTTTCAGTACAGAGTTTCTGTTTCAGAAATGAAATATTGACAATCAAAGTGATGAATACAGGTATCCTCAAACAACGTATTATCACTCACAATGTACCTGAAACTTCTCATCCCCACGACGGCTAATAAATGCATCCCATGCTTCTTGGGATATCAGGTGCGCATAGACAATGGGTGGGTGCGGGTTTATTTTACCTTTAGAATCTTTCAGGTGATATCTTGTTAAAATAGTACGAAAACCTCGATGAATCTTTCCTGCAAGCCTTAGTACATAATCCTTTTCCGAGTCGTCTACAATAAATGTACTCTGCAAGAGATTGAGAAGAGTAAGACACTATTTCATCATTTTATTTTCTAATTAATTAAAGAAATAAATTCATAATGTTACCATAATTTCTTCCCAGATCACAGCCTTCAACCCGGACACAACATGGTTCCATGAATCTATGTCAATCGGCACGCGTTGCCGAGTGACAACTCCAATGTAACTGCTAAACATAGCCTTGTTGGGATTCACATGTTGGCCTCGTGCATTCCATCCGACTTCAAATTTGATGCCTTTGCTTTTCGCCTTAAGAATTTTGGCTAACACTGTCAAACTACGACGCACCTGTGATTTCTGCGACGTCGGTCCTTCATTCCCGACCATTTCATCGATATCAACATCATCTATATGTTCATCTACTATGATATCAATGGCATGTGCTGATGGTTGTTGGACCTCAACACTAAGAGAAGGAGCCGCAACAGCAAGAGCAGCAGCAGGAGCAGTAGGAGCACCAGGAGCCGCAGCAGTAAGAGCAGCAGCAGGAGCAGTAGGAGCACCAGGAGCCACAGTAGGAGGAGGAGTAGGAGCCACAGCAGTAGGAGCAGCAGGAGCCGCATCAGGAGCAACAGTAGCAGCAGCATGAGCTGCAGGAGCAGTAGGAGCAGTAGCAGCTGCAACAGCAGCTGCTTGAGAGACTTGTTCAGTCTCAAGGTTAGGAGTACCAGAATGTGCAGAAGTCATTATCTGCAAAATTGGTTGAACAGTTCATTCAAATTACATAAATTCTGTAATGATAAGATAATAACATGAGATAACAAGATCTATATTACAAACAAAATATAACTTTTTTACTGAACTCTCTTTCTTTTTTTCAAAGGTTGAAGAGATTTGACACCACTATCGACAATCCAAATCCCTTCATTGTGGTCTCCTCTAACATAAAAAACATCATCTGCATTGGGACCGCTCCGAATTGATTGTGACGTACCACTAAAAGGATCGTCCTCAACTGAATTTTCATCGGAACCCTCAATAGTTTTGGACGATAACAGAACAATCGACCACTTTCGGTTTGCGGGATCTGGAACATAAAAAACTTGTACCGCTTGTGATGCCATTATAAACTGTTCGTCTTTGTACCCTTCTTTACTAAAATCAACTTTCACAAATCCCCATTCATCTATTTTAACACCACTATTGTTATCAATCCATTTTCATTGAAAAATCGGCAATTGAAATGTCGTATAATCCAACTCCCATATTAGTTTGATAATGCCAAAGTATGAAATATTTGCATAAATTGGATTTCTATCCTTACTACCAGAAACATGCATCGCTTCAGCCACTAGTGTAACTCCACTATTTTTCATGGTACTCTCTTCATCATGTTCATCCGTATAGAATGTATAACCATTAATTACATACCCACTGTAAGATAATACATACACACTTGGTCCAGCGGCTAGCCATCGAAGTCGTTCTGAAATTGAATTCGGATTTTCATCCAACTGCTTAAAAATATGGTCCTAAAACCATCCTATAAACCGGTGATTATGTGTATCTGCTAACCATTTTTCAGCCCTCGATGGATTCAACTGCCTAAGAATTTCTTTGTGAGTTTCAATATATGGAGAAACCTCCCAACTATTTTGCAAAACATAAAGATGAGCCTGCTCCCGATCTGTAATACTGATTGTTACAACTTCTCTTACAGAAATTCCCCCACCCTCAATGCGTCCAGTGTGACAAGATTTCGGGAGACCAATGCTTTCCACATCAGATAGGTATTCAATACAAAATTCAATGGCTTCCTCAACAATATATCGCTCCACTATACAACCCTCTGGCCGACTTCGATTTTTGACATATCCTTTCAAAATCTTCATATAACGTTCAACAGGATACATCCATCTATAGTGCACAGGACCACAAAGTCGAATCTCTCTCACCAAGTGAATCATCAAATGAACCATCATATCAAAGAATGTTGGCGGGAAGAACATTTCTAATTCACATTATATGATGACAATTTCTTTTTCCATAGCTGGCAATTTCCCCGGGTCTAAAACTTTGCTACATATAGCTTTGAAAAAGAAACAAAGTTTGGTTAACATATGACGAACATTGTTGGGTAAAATGCAACATAAAGCTATAGGAATTAGATCTTGCATCAAAACATGGAAATCATGTGATTTCAAACCTTTTAACTTCAAATCATTCATTGACACAATGTTCTTGATATTTGATGAGTACCCCTCTGGAACCTTTACATCATTAAAGAAGTTGCAAAACTGATATCTCTCTGCCCTAGAAAGAGTATAAGCAGCAGGAGGAAGAAACATTCGATTTTCACCTTTCACGGGAGCCAACTCTTCTCGTATTCCCATGTCAACCATGTCCAACTTTGCCTTAATTCCATCTTTTGTTTTGCCAGGGGCATTTAGCAACGTTCCAATAACACTATCACATACATTTTTTTCCACATGCATCACATCAAGAAAATTTCTGACGTACAAACAATTCTAGTATGGTAATTCAATAAAAACTGATCTCTTTTTCCAACCGATTTTCGTAAGGTTTTTCGAAAATGGTTTACCAAAAACAGTGTTCATATCTTTTACTTTCTCAAACATCTGATCACCTGTTAGTGGAGACGGTGTTGTGCGTTTTTCTGAACTTCCATTGAATGATGTCGTCCAAGATCAGTACTTATGCCGACGAGGTAGAAATCTACGATGTCCTAGAAACACAGATTTTGATGAATGTTTCAACCTAATTGATTCTGTATCTTCTTCGCACACGGGACACCCTTGAGTTCATTTAATGCTATAGCCTGAAAAATTTCCATAAGCAGAGAAATCATTTATTGTCCCATACAACATCGCTCTCAACGTGAAGTATTCACTTTTATAAGAATCATACAACATTACACCTGAGTCCCACAATAACTTCAAATCCTCGATCAAAGGAGTCAGATAAACATCAATATCGTTACCTGGTTGTTTTGGTCCTGATATAAGCATAGATAACATGATGAATTTTCGCTTCATGCATAACCAGGGTGACAAGTTATAATTTAGCAACATAACAGGCCATGTACTATGAGTGCTGGTTTGAAAACCAAAAGGATTCACTCCATCTGTAGATAACGCAAGACGAAGGTTTCTCGGCTCTTTTCCAAATTCAGGATACTCATGATCAATTTTCTTCCATTGAGGAGAGTCGGGCGGATGACGTAATAACCCATCTTTATTTCTTTTATCTGCATGCCACGACAATTGTCTTGCAGTTTCTTCACTTCCATATAAACGCCTAATCCTTGGAATGATTGGAAAGTACCATACAACTTTCGTAGGATTGGATTTATCTTTCTTGTATCGAGAAGCACCACACTTTGGGCATTCTGTAAGTGATTTGTTCTCCTTTTGAAACAATATACAGTCTTTCGGGCAGGCATGTATTCTTTCAGAAATCATTCCCATCGAGCGTATCATTCGTCTAGCTTCATATGTCCGGCTTGGGAGCTCATTATCTTCCGGGAGCATGTCATTAAAGAGAGCAAGTAGTTCCGTAAAACTGACATCACTCCATCCATTGCCTGCTTTCAATTTATACAACTTCAGTACAGCTAACAATGTTGTATACTTAGTGCAAGCAGCATACAATGGCGTCTTTGCACAACTCTTTAACTTCTCAAACAATTTTGGGCAATCACGGGGTTCATCTTGAATTGTCTTTGTCATTTCCTCAATACGATCTTCATCATCATTGACATCTGTAATCACATCCTCCATACGGTCTTCTTTATTATCTATATTTGTATTCATATCTGACGATCCATAAAACACAGTTTTATCCCAGCCAGAAGCTACATTCGCTTTTTCTCCGTGTTTATTCCAACATTTATAACTCCGATCTATTCCGTGACATATCAAATGTTCTTCCAACTCCTCTGGAGTAAGTAGTCTAGAATAACAACAACATAAACACAGACAAAGGATTTGAGAAGGATCCTTTGTGTGATCCTTTGCAAACTTGACGAACTCTTTCACTCCATTCTCGTACTCTATTGTTAAACGATTAGAATCCATCCAATCTTTATTCATCTTCATCGTATTTGAATCTCAAATATTAGTATTTATGGTTCAAGTACACAAAAGAAGACATCCAAATATAGTAGAAGGGAACCACTTCCTTGGAAGGAGATCAATTAGTCTAACCTATAATCAAGATTCATAAAAAAGAATATTAGATTCACTAAAAAGATGATTATCTATCACTCTATAAGGAGGATATAATAGGAGATAGAGGATTTCCAATCGATGGGAGATACCTTTATCAGAGAGAAACCAAACGCATCCACTAGAGCTTCTATCTGATTTGTATAGGCACTCAGGATACAAAAACTATATTTAGAATGCATGTGAGATAAAGAACGAATAATTAAAACAAATAATCCATTATACAATTTAAAATTCATTATCATCTCTATTATGATTTGTATAGGCACTCAAGATTCATTCTAGTAGTGGTACAGGTTCCCCCATTAATCATGAGTGATAGAGGGAATAGTAGTTTTTGGATTACCTTTCTTGTTTTATACAATTTATGAAGAAATGACAAGGGTCGGAAGGGCCGAGTGTGTTTGACTTGAAAATAGAGGTTCAGTTGCAACACCCTCTGATGTTTTCTGGAGAGGGTGGACCCAAGGTAGATAAGTTCTAAATTTAGTTCATCTAGAATATTCTAGATAACTTTTCTACTCCTTAGTAGAATAGGGTAGAGTTGGTAGCGTATATGTTATGGGGGACAACAATGATCTACTGTGATATTTAGTCTTGGGATGAGCATATGGAGGGAATGACTTGGAAGAAAATCTAGGATATGTTCATGGAGCACTTTTAACCTACGACATTGAGGAAATGAAAATATGAATATTTAATATGTTTGACATAATTATGTTTGATAATGATAGATTATGCTAGATTCTTCACATACCAGTAATGTTTTTATCTAATGTTGACAAGAGATAAGGTATCTATGAAAAAAAATTAGGATGGACTTAGATGTGAGATTAAGTCCCAGGTAAATATATTTTTTATGAGGTTTGTTGCGGTGGTGGATCAGGTTCTCATTTCCAAGGGGAACCTAAAGGAGACTTGTAGTGGTGGTAGGGCGGTTTCAATTGAATGATCTAGTGGTACATATTATGATAGTAGGATTCACCATTATGATATCTTCCACTAGGGTGGTGGTGGATAGAGTATCTATGTGAGAGGATTTTTCTCTTAGAGAGGTTTTTAGTCATCTTCAATCAATGAGGTAGGTCTGGTCACATGTTAGGCCTATGACTTTGACCACTAGTGAAGTGTCAATCATGTATCATGATGGTTCATATATATATGTTCTACATGAACACTTGTAATATGTGTAGTGATGGATGATCTATATTGGTACAGAGCACCGAATAGGGGAACCTAAAGGAGACTTGTAATAGGGGATCCTCTCATTATTTTATATCTTATCTCTTGGTAAATGGTTTCTGTTTTGTGTTAGAGTACTTTTGTGGGATCATGTTGGTCAACACACCATTGGGGGTGTGATTAGAAGGCATCTGTCTTCGTAAGGGATGTTCCCTCATGGTTTGTGAGTATTGTTTCATTTTGGATTTATACATGCTTGATATGATATGTATTGAATAGATAGTGATGATGTAATTTTGGGTATTTAATCAATATCACATTGATTGTTACCATAGATGAGTGACCGTCATGCCTCATAAGGGTAGAGCCCATGTCTTTTATGGAGAATGGGATATCTTGGTAGACCATGTAGGACCAGTTCTTCCACAACTAGGTGAGAACATAGACCAGTTTACGAATATTTTTCTTGATGATTATGGATTGAAACAAGAAATATTTCCCCCAGTAGTAGACTGGTTCTAGGATGTGTTTCATGAGAATTGATCAGGGCTACCACCTAAAAGAGACTTTGAGTTCATGATTGAGCTGATGCGTGGAGTTGAGCCATTTTATATAACGCCTTTCAGAATGAAACAAGAATAGATTCAGGAACATAAAACTCAATGAGAGGAGTTAGATTATGAAGGGTGCATCTGCTCGAGTATGTCACCTTGGGGATCTCATGTTTTATTTTCCAATAAGGATGACAGAACATTACATATGTGTTTCTATTAATAGAATATGAATCAGATGAAAATTAAGAACAGATATCCACTTCTTTGTATTTTTGATCTATTTGACCAGTTGAGGGGTTCCATATTGTTCTCTAAGATTGATCTAAGGTTTGTTTATCATCATTTGAGGTTGAGAAGTTCTGATATACTATAAACTAATTTTGAAATCATGTATAGTTTTTATGAATTCTTCATAATAAAATTTGTGTTGACAAATTCCCCATGGCATTTATTCTCTTGATGAGTTGAATATTTCACTTGTACCTAGACCAGATTGTAGTTGTTTTATGGATGACATATTTGTGTAATACCAAAATAATGATGATCATTCCCAACATCTGGACATCATCATGAGTACACTTAGAGAGAATCAGCTATACACAATCTATCTATATGAAAACATATACATCTTCTTCATAGATTGTTACCTTAAGGCGGCGGCCGAGGGCGTTGCGGGTTGCGGAAGGTGGCCGCGGAGGGCGACCGAGGGCGGCCGAGTGAGGTGGAGGGCGGCGGAGGCGGCGGAGAGCAGCCGAGGGAGGCGGAGGGCGGCAGAGGGTGGCCGAGGGCGGCCGAGGGCGGCAGAGAACGGCGGCCGAGGGCGTTGCGGGCAGCCGAGGGCGGCAGGCGGTGGAGGTCGGCCGAGGGTGTTGCGGGCGGCGGAGGACGGCGAGTGTACCGAGGGCGGCAAGCTCCGGTTAAGTGAACACAGAAGCGGTATTCGGGAGAAGAGTAGCAGGGTTACGGTTCCGTGAGGGCTTTAGCTGCGATAAAACGAGGGCACTGTGCGACCGACTTTATAAAAAAGTCGACTAAGGTTTTATCAGCGCTAAAAAAGCACTGATAAAGGCTACCTTTATCAGCGCTAAAATTCTAGCGCTAATAAAATCTAGCTTTATCAGCGCTTTTCAAGCGCTGATAAAGATTCCCCGTATCAGCGCTACAATTTTAGCGCTGATACAGGGTCTCTTTATTAGCGCTTTTTTAGCGCTGATAAAGATAATTTTTATCAGCGCTTTTTGAGCGCTGATAAAGGATACCCTATATCCGCGCTGAAATTTGAGCGCTGATAGAGGTGTTCTGTATCAGCACTTTTTTAGCGCTTATATAGGAGAACCTTTATCAGCGCTTTTTGAGCGCTGATAAAGACCAACTGTATCAGCGCTAAAATTTTAGCGCTGATACAGATCATATTTATCAGCGCTTTTCTAGCGCTAATAAATATTACTATTATCAGCGCTAAGAAAGCACTGATAAACATTAGCTTTTTCAGCGCTGTAATTTTAGCACTGATATAGGGTATCCTTTATCAGCGGTTTTGCTTAGCGCTGTTATAAGGGCGCACTTCCCCTGCCCGTTTTTGTAGTAGTGTTTGATCCATGTCAATGTGTGGTACGTAGAAAGCCTCTATGAGGTTCAAGCCCAACACCCATTGGACCAAGGTCCTTCTTAACATCCGATCACCGAAATCCTTTCTGAACTACGTGGTATTTGATCCATGCTAAGGCATGGTATGTAGGAAGCCTCATTGAGGTTCAAGCCCACTATCCACTTGGACCAAGGTCCGTGTTTACGTCGGTTCTCCGACACTCCCTCGTCCCACATGATGTTAAACTACATCCCAATCTGGCAGTAAGCCTTTGTTACCCCGCCATACAGTTGTTCCGATATCCCTTCGTGTCAGTTCAACAACCCATTTTTAACCCGAAGTACGAGGACATTGATACATGTCAAGGCATGGTACGTAGGAAACATCACGAGGTTCATTCCCAACACCCAATGGACAAAGGTCCCCCTTCAGGTTGGTTCACCGGCACCCCTTCCTGATCTACGTGGACTTTGATCCATGTTAAGGCATGGTATATAGGAAGCCTCCCTGATGTTAAATCCCACCACCCATTGGTCGCTCCGACCCCCACCCCCACCCCCTTTACGTCGGTTCTCACCAACTGAACTACGCAGACTTTGATTCCATGCCATGGGGATATGTAGGAAGTCTCTTCGAGACTCAAGTCCATCACTATCGTCATCTCCACGACTTCCCCATTTCATTCCCCTTCCACTCTATGTAACTTCCATCACTCATCCTAATTCATACCCGGGCCTCTAAATCCAGGTGGGATCATGCCATCCCATTCTCCTCCACAGCATTCAGGAAGTTACCTACAGGCTGGCTCCGATATCAGTGTTCCCTCAAGAGGGTTCCTCAATCTGATCCACTCTAGTTAGTGTTCTAATCAGCCCGATCTGTCCCCACTGGACGTTAAAATCGCGGCATACCCCATGTCAAGAACAGGAAGCTGAGAAAAACCTCAGATAAATGCCTAGAGCATATGATTCCATGCACTCGATGTTGGATGCCTCGGGCTTCTGCGCCCTCGAGTAGCCCTATAATAAGGGACAAAAGACAGAAACGCCAATTCCCCATCATCCAGATATGTTAGCGATTCCCCGACGTGAATACTCCCCTAACTGAAGGTTACTTCCCTAACCTAACCCCTTGGAATGTCCTAACAGAAGCAGTGTAATTAACCGGTGTCCATGGAAACATGGAATTGGGAAGAGTTTCACAAACAACGTATTAAATCTATGAGGGAGACCCGGACTAGGTGACGAGTTCCGAAGAGGAATCCACAGAAGGGATAACCGACATCCCATCATCCCGTTTTGATCAAGGAGCAAGCATCCCTGAGCAAGGAGCGAATGCCGCCCGCCTTTAGAAAGAGGGAATGTGGGGAAACAGCCGCGCCTCCTCTATAGAAGGATGCGCGCGCCCTAGAGAAAGCGTCGGAAACAAAGATGTAATACCATTGTAGCATGAACATTCTTGTGAGGAACATCCGGTGGAGAATCTAGATCGAAGAGATAATGTTTGGTAGAAAAAGACCACTCACCTGCTCAAAGTCTTCTTAAAAACCAAAATTTGATGAAGCTATTTGGGAACCCAATAATGGGATGAGGTAGATGTATCCAAAATTTATTTATTATAGATGCAATATTTTCATGGTAAGATTATTATAAGTGGGTCAAATGTGGCACCCTAAGATTATCGAATATATTTTTCATTGATAAATTAAAATTACAGTATATGTTATGAAGAAAAAAATGTGAAAAAATGTGAATAATTATTATCAATTATGATATAAATTAATTTATATGTTATTTATTTTGGTTATAATTATAAATAATTATTTCATATTCACTTATGAAATACTATTTATCCTAAATAATTGTTTTGATTTTTTTTTTATTTGAATTGTTTTGACACCCATTTTTTATATTAAAAATTATTTAGAGAATTGAAATTATGAAAAATATATCATTCAAATTTATAAAATTAATTCATTATTTATATATTGTGAAAAAAAATAAAATAAACGTATTTGATGATAAAAAAGAGATGTTTTTTTCTAGAAATTTTGTTTTTTCACCCTTTGTGTTTTCATCTTAATAAAATAAATTAATATTGATTACTAAATGATATTAATAAAATGTGTAGATAACATATTCAATAAAATATTTAATAAATCATATAATATGCACGAAAATTGATTAAATTTTGTTTTATTAATAAAAAACCATTTCTCTAAAATAAATGTTATCTAGTTTTGTGTCTAGATATTAGTAATAATTTATAAAACTTATTGAAAATTATTCTTGTAAAATGGATTCCATATTTATAATCATCATAATTAATATTATTTTATATGTTAATATTAATTTTTATACATAAATAATAGTAACCATTCCAAGAATATTATTACAATAATAAAGGTTAAAAAGAATAATGAGTGGTTGAACTATAGAGTTAAAAGTGAAAATAACATAAAAACGTCTCTAAATCCTATATATCATGTGAATTTCAAACCGAAATTATATTATATTCAAATTTGGGTCACATAGGAGACACATTCCCCTGATAGAGGCCTATGTGTATGTTAATGTTCAAAATAACTACAACGGTGGAACTACCCTGACTTATAAACGAGAACATCCTCTACTATCTTACAAACTACACAAGTGGCTTTTAGATTGACCAATATCTTCCTAGATACTCTCTCAAACTTAATACCCTCATTCTAGATGTTTTTTTATTCATTTAATAAGGATAAATTTTTATGATTAATGAGGATTCATGAAGAAGAGGATGTTTGAATGCATATGAAGAAAGAAAAGACTTGAGGCAAGTGTTTATGTTACAATTATATCCTGTTTTGGGAGTTTCTATGATAAATTTCAATTTTAAAAACTTATATTATCCTTATACTTTTTGACCCATGTATTTTATTCCCCTCTGGTTATCCCTACAATTGTCAAGTATTAGTGCCATTTACCCCTAATTCATAATCAAAATGGCTAATAAAATGTTCTTATGAAAAATTGTTTATATTTTCTATTTTATAGATGAAATTTTCCTTCCAAGCCCATGCTCTTAAAAAAACCTTTATGTACATTATAATATATAAATAAATATTTGAGAAATATTTTTTTTACTCCCTTTTAATTTTTTGATGAATACATAGAAGAAATATTTTTCAAATGTTTTATATATGAAACACATTTTACTTTTTAAATGTTTGAAAATAATATTCTCTTTTTAATATATGTGACCTGAAGGGATTTTCCAACTACTATGACTATACATTTACTTGAATCTTAATTTAAAATATTTTATTATTTTTTCTATGAAAATATTATTCTTACTATTCAAGGAATTTTGACATTTTTAAATCTGTTGAAATAAAAGGATATATTCTCTCTTTTTAATAGAAATGTTCAGATGAAAATTTAAAGGAAATATTCATCTATGTAAAAATAATTTAACATTTTTTATATAAAAATTAGTATATGATCTTATGATATCATCGAATTATATTTTCTAGATGGATTATGATGATTATGTTTTAAATATCATTCCATGAAACCATATACTTCCCCGCGTGTTATTTAGGCTATGTTGAAATAAGGATCATTTATATGATATAATCCACTTCTATTTTCTGGGTGGATTATGATTATGTGATGATAATTTTTTTGAAACATATTTACTTTACATGGGTTATGCTATGATGAAATGTTTAATGTTATAACGATCTTGCAGAACACTTATGTATAGTTTTAATTAGAATATTGTAGGCCTAGAGTTTTATAGCCTTCCAATGTATTGGGTAATGATTAATATTTCCTGAAATAATATGCCCTAGAATATTAAGCGAACATGTTTATTATGTGATATTTTCCACTGTGATATCCCTTGGAGTGAACATTGACTATGTTAATGATGTAATGTGAACTGAACCCAATACACTATGGATATATTTCCCCTTTGATAGTCTAGGGAGTGGACATTGACTTAGAAAATAATAAAATATGGAGTGATGAAAGTCCACTATGTGACTCTATCCATTATGAGAGTCTTATTAGGTAACCCTGACTAAAGAAATAATTATCTATTCTTACATGTATGCCACAAACTTATTACTTTTTCATATGATATCTTCTCATATATCTTGATTGATTATTGATGACTCCCCACTCATATGACTTATTTTATTTTTTATAATAAATCATTAGTATATATCTTTTGATTAATGGTCTTAACATATTTGGTATGTCTTTCAGATGTGGTGGTTTTTTTCCCATACCCATTTTATTATCATATGATCACTTATGAACATTAATTGGAATCTCTAATGATTACCCTTACCAAGCATTTGGTCACACAATCTTATTATAATGAACTAGAAATTAATCAATGAAATTTTCCTTCTTATAATTATGTTATATATTATAAAACACATAAATCATATATATATCCTATGAAAAACGTTATTTTCATTAATTAACAATGATATTAATGAACCTATACAGATGTAATAGTAACCGGAACATTGGAATAGTAATATAACCATTAGAATGAGTAATCCATACAATATAATAGTATCCACACATATGAAAGTATAAATAAAATTTAGGTATCTTATATATTAAAATATGATATATTTCTATCAAGGTATAAGTAAATAAATGTTCTAAAAATGATAAATTATGTCTTGGTATTTTTGCTAAACAAAAATGTTTATTTAAAATTTTATAATAAATATTATTATTTGAAAGTAATTTATGTTCATAAAATATACTAACAAATTAATATTTTTTTCATTATGATTATAATATAATTTTATATGAGCTTAATTAATTTTTCAAAGTGTTAGAAATTTTTTTATAATAATAAAATCAAAAAATTTCAAATAAATGATGATTTTAATTAATAAATAAATTTATATTGTTTATAATATTATTTTACTAAAATGGAGTCCATTTTTTAAATTTACATTTCAGAAAATTGTTAGGGAAAATTAATGGGATTTTTCTACAATAGTTAAATTTTTATGAAGTTTGAAATGCGGTAGTTTACGCTTTGTAACATTATAAATAAATAAATAAATTTTTGAATGGTGTTTGAGTCATGGATGATGTAATTTCCCATTTTCTAAAACTCAAATTCTTTATTTACAATAATTATTCACAAGAATTAGCCCTATTTATATTCTTCAAGAAAAAATAATAAACAAGTGAATACACTAATAAAAAACACCCCTCTCCCCTATAAATACCATCCCTCACCACCTATTCTCTTCATACATTATAATATTAAGATATTTATAAATTTATGATCAATTACTCTCCCAATACTCTTTCCCACATTCCAATCATTATGGTCTCACCAAAATACCATTTCCAGGTGCCTTATTGAGGTTCTCAATGAGGCAATATTCAATAGGTAAAACCCTTCTTCTTTCTATTTTATTTTATTATATATTCTTATCCTCCCATCACCTATCCTTTCCAAAGTGTCATGAAAAATACATTATTAAAAATATTATATAATTTTATTATGTTAATGTAACATCCATTCACAATCTCTACTCATTTCCTTTTTTCTTCTATAAATGAAAACATCATCCCTGGGGTGTTAAATCACCGCCTTTATGAAAGATCAATTTTTGCTTTTCATTATAACCTTCAATGATGGTCATAAAACCATATTTATGGTTAAAATATATAATTATATGGTTATCAAAATTTATTAAATTTTCTGGAACCATTATATAAACATAATATAAATTGACGATAGTAGTTCATGATGGTTGTAAAAAAATCGCCAAAATAAACTAATCATTTTTCATCAACGTTTTATTAATGAATCATGCTCATTCAAAAAAGAAAATAATGTAATGGAAAATTTAAATTTATATATGTTAATTAATACTATATAATTTATCTTCTATAAATTATTCCAATTTGAAATTATCTTCAATAATTATACAAAAGTGGACATACCTTGCATCCATGAAACAAATGCTCCCAAAACCACAAAATTAAACATTATAACTATCAAAATAGACATAAATGAACATAATAATAATATAATAAATCATATATATATATAATAGGTTTTGAATGAATTAATTAAAGGATCTAATTTCATTATCCATGACATTAAGTGTATGGTATGAACACTTTCAGACATAAGGTAATGGATTCTCTTCAAACCTCCATTTTTTCCTTAGGGTGAGGATTATCTCTCTTCTCCCCAATTTAATTATTAATTATTATTATTTTATCCTCCTCTATTCTATGTTTATGTTCAAAAAATATTACATATCTCAATTAAACCTTCTTTGATAGGGAAATACATGTTTTAAAAGTTTTTCTTTTCAATTCCCCTCGATATGAAAGCTTGAATAAAAGGAACATTCAAATTTTATTACCAATTTTCAATTAAAATCCATAATCTATTTCAAGAAACCAATATTTTTAAAAAATAACTATTATTACATTGAAAAATTATCTTACATAGGTTTTTCTTTTATGAAAATAATTATGGATTTTTCCGCTTTAAATACTCTTTTATATTTTCCCTTAAACTGCATCATAGTGGATCATTTCTAATGTTTGTGTAATTTTTTTTCATGTTTTCAAATAAACTAGACATCATTTATAATGATCTATTCATATATTCCCTAATTAATTTCCAATTATAATTTATATACATTCTTTAATATACACCTTTATGATATTCCCTTTGGCTATCCTTATTAAATGATTATGATATTGATTTCATTCCATGTGAGACCCTTATGTTTTTTCATTATGTTTGATTCTTCATGTCAAACACATAGACATGAAAATATCACAATGAGTGCGCTCAAATATTGATCGAATGAATTGGTTAATGTTTAGTCTCATGATATGTCATGTTGGAATAGGGATTAAACCTAATTCCATTATTGGACTTTTTCTACTATGTGATGTAGTCCTGGAAGTCGGCCTTAACTCATGTATTTTTTCTGTTATATATTTATAGCAAATTTTTATGTATCCATTATTTCATGATCCCATGTTCTATATATTATGTCTACATATTTTTTATTCTTCTACTAGTCTTTTTTAATGTCATTGTGTTGTGCCTGTTAAATCATATTCTATTATTTATATCTATGTATGTTACCTTACTATTAATTTTTTATCATCCCTTTATTCATGCATTCCCCAGGTTATCCTATATAGATTTAAGAGGTCAAAGGAAGTTAGGAGCTCATTAGGGAGTTTGAATAATATATGTATTTATTTTTGTTTTGTGTTTTCTAATTATGTACATAATATTCCAAATACACAAGAATTTACATTCCTTGGCGTGGACTTGATAGTTAATTATACTTAAAATCATGCAACAATATGTGTCAAAGTCGAGGGAAATTATTCTTATTTTTTCATTTCCCAATCTTATGAAGAATATTTTTATGTATGGTTTGTCTAAGAATGTTACTATTTGAGAAGAAATTTGTGATATATACTAAAGAAATTTCTTGAAATAATTTGATTATGTATATTGTCTCCAAATACACTAATAAATTAAGGTTTTGGGGTGTGTATTATTGTTAAATGTATCAAATATTCGAATAAATTGATAATAATTATATAGTGTTATTCTTGGTATGCCTCAATATATTAGATGATATTGGATATCATTTTGAGGTGAGGTAAATGGATATATATATATATATAACCACATTTTATATTATTACATTATTTATCATCATAATGTGAGGATCTTGATGGGTGATCAGTTTCTATTAACTGTCATAAATGTGAGCATGTATGATTTTTTTCTTCTGTATCATCATTTTGATAGTGATGGATGTTATTTATTTATTCTATGTACATTGATAAAAGCTATTATTTTGTATTTTGGATTTTTTAAAGTTTATATCAATATTAATTAAAACTCTAATAGAGTGGTATAGTCTACCTATTTTACTAACTTACACACTTGATGTTATTCAACATCCTCTAGCATGTGAGGAGGCACACCTATGGTCCCATTAACTCCTTGGAATAGTTACAATAGAGTAATCCAATTCAGAGACATTAAAAATTATTAACTAGTTAACATTATTTAATATGATAAATCCATACTAAAATTATATTCCAAAATCTTTTATTCACATTATGAATAACTTAGTGTAACCAAAACACCATTCCATGAGGTTGTACGCTACAAACTAAAGATGGAGTCTCAATGTTAAGGTAAAAGAGTCTTATACCGACTCATTAATTTCAAATTTATTTTAAACCTTTTATATATACTTAATTTTAATAATATATTTAATTTTTTTATTACTATACTTTTATTTAATTACGAAAATCAAATATTTTATATTTATTTTTTTCAAAAAAACATCTTCTACACTGTGGTAGGTTTATGACACCCAAATGGAAAATGTGGTTTCATATTTATTACAACCTTTCATATCTAGTTTTAAATCTAATATTATTGTTTAATTATAATATTAATAAAACATTTAACCCATTTATTAACTTTTTATGAGAAATTAGGCATGATATTACTGGTATTAAAAATGAAATTTCCTACTAAATTTAATTTCATAAAATGAGTATATTGGGAAAACTCCATGTTTTGTACCAATTTTAATAAATCACTTATAATATCAAAATTTAATACTATTATAATTTCCATGACTCTCTAAATTGAAATTTAATGTCTATAAGGACTCATATTACAAAGTCCTATAACTAAACTATTATTCGAAATCTTCATTGGAACTATGTAATGAAAATCCACAAATTATCAACCTAAAAAATTGATTCCAATAAATAAATTAAACAATATAATATATTTATTATAATATATTACCTAAAAATAAATAAGGTTCTTTTATTATTAATATTTAATGTAATTTTATGATATATAGTGATAATTTGCATCCTAAACAAGTTAAAGATCAAGGTAAAGGTACTCTTACACTCTATCAATATTTTAATTATTAATTTATAACATTTTTTACCTAAAATATGATATTTATATGTTTTTAATAAATTGTTAATGTTTTTTATATAATTTTTATTTTTATTTTGGGATATGAACATTTTCATACCCTCTTACCAATTTATTTCAGAGACAACAAGTGACATGGTGTTGGGATTTTCCTCATTAATGGCTGGATGTTAAGAAGTCTTGTGGTGCTCTGTTATGATGTTTTTACATATAAAAAGATGGTGTTTTAACAGTAGTTGTGATGGATTCTGGTGGGTGGTTCACACTATAGAACTAGTGTAATGATGTATATTTTATCTAAAATGACATTGTTGAGGTTGACTATTCCTTGTATGATGGTGGTTTGAATATTTTATGGGATGATGGATGGTGGGTTTCCATTACAGAGAAGTGGTGGGAATGTAGATGATCTCATCTGTAGGGGGTGCAGTTTGAGGTGGATCATTGTTCAAGTTTTTTCAAACTAAGGATGTTATGTGTTGATGGGATCAATGAATATAAATTTTTGAATTTCAAATTTTGGATCATTGATTGATTGATCTCTTGGATTTGAATTTTGAATTTTTGTGGTTTTTTTGAATCCAATTGAATATGATGTTACCACTTAACCATATTGTGGCCTTTGAAAATAATAAAATGGATTTGGACACTAGGAACCTCCATTCAATTATATGTTCTGATGTGAATGGTGGGACCCGAATTATATATCACTGAAGTCATTTTTTGAATTCTTACATCTCATATGTTACTAAATACGGTGCATTAAAAGTGTTCTTAGAACATAATGTTATTGTGTTTTGGAATTGAGTCTATTTTATGTTTATGATTATTTGTAATATACTTGTTCCACAATCTTATTATTCTAAAATTTCTCTATTTACCGAGTTCCAATGAATTTGATACCTTGTTTATATTAATTTTCTATGTTATTATTCACTATCATGATTGAAATTTATTCTTATTATTCCCCTTATAATGATCTCATATTATCTTTTACTTTATAAATGTCCCTAGATTTATCCTGAGTTATATATGTATGATTGAATTTTTGAGGATACTATAAAGGAAAATAGAAATATTAATTTATTTAGTTCTAAATTTATATTTAATATATTTAATCTCCTAAAGGAATTATACCTATTATATTCTAAGTGTTTGATATTATATGTTCATTATATAGAAAATTTTATTCTAATGGGTTTTATGTCATTATAGTAGGTATCATAACAATGTCTAATTATTTTTTATGGACGAAGTTAGTGAAAAATATTAATTAAAATCTAATGAATATATATTGAAATACATTAATTCATAAGTTAGGGTATATCATTGATGCATTAATTTATCCTTAAAAGTGAAATATTTTCCGTTTACATTATTATTAAATTAACATATTCTTATCCCCAAATGTTCACATTTTTAGTAAATGGATTCAAATAAGAGGTACATTTTCAACAATAAATTTGTTGATAAAATCAATGATTTTTCAATAAAGACACAAAATGTGAGGGGAAATAGAGTTGATATCTCTATGGTAAAACATTCTCAATTAATTCAAGTTTTAAAATAAATTATAAAGATTTTTTAAAACATAAATTCTTTGAAAAATGAACAAATTAAAGATGGTATATATATATAGGGGAATGACCACCCTTTTCAAGAGGATCATATAATCCATTAACTACTGAGAAATGGATAACATCTTTTAAAATATATTTTATTTTATCACGTGTTCTGATAAAATGAATGTAATTTTAGTTTTTATCAATTTAATGAAGAAGTTGATTATTCATGAAAAAATGTAATGAATACCAAGCCAAAGGATGAAATTGACTTACTGGAATGAGGTTAATTGAATAAAATATTAATATAGAAATGTTTTTTTATTTTATAATATAATATGGTCGTAATTACTTGTAAAATAAAGAAATACAACATTATTGGGTATTGTAAAGAAATTTTCACAGGGATTGCATGCTACACCTATAGATTTTTCATTTATCGCAAAAATAGTAGTTTCAAACTTCTTTAGTTTCAAAAATTTGATTCTTTAAATTTATGTAGTAATTAATGATATTTATAGATATAAAAAAATAGTTTAATGAGACCATAAATTCTCAATGTTCTCATTGGTCAAGGGATAAGAAGTAGATAATTGTATTTCATCCTATAGGCTCAATTAAAAAGGGTTATTTTGAATATAAGATTAAATAAACCACATGTTAATAATGTTGAAAGTAGTAGCCCTAAAAGTACCCCAAATTTATTGGAAATTTATTCATGTGTAAAATGAGGGATTAATCAACAAGATTAATAATGGGACATGAAAAATCAATCAAAATAACAGAAAATGTGAAGTTTCAATAAACTCTACAAACATGAAATTGTGTTTCAATTTAAAAGAATATTGATACTATTAAAATAAATATATGAAGATAAGTGTAAATGAGGATACATAGCATCAATAATGTTCAAGGAATAAGAGAAAGGGATAGTCTTATTCCATCACAATGAATAATGAAGAGAAATAAAATGAAGTGATAATAGTTTAACTTTTTATTCACTAAATAATTGTTAGTTATAAGTTATATTTTAGTTTTAAATGTTATTTTAAATCATTTTAATTCAATAGATATATCAATTCACCGTCAAATACATAACCATTGTGTTTTCAGGGAAAATACATAATGGTAAAATTGTTATATATAAAGTAATAAATCATCCCAAAATCCAAATTTGTGAAAATATAATTCTTGAAACTCTTGTAATTATATGTGTGGTATAATATAATTTCATAAAATATATTGATTAGTTCTTATTTTTTAGAGTTTTTTTACTTGAAATCCCACAATACAACATAAGAGTGGATTGAATTAGGGTGTTGTGAAATTTATTTTAATATTAAATTTAATTGGATATTGTATTCACATAAAAAATACACCTTGAATCCACCACCCAAGAAAATACATATGAAGGAACATAAAATATCATAATCACATATATATTACATTGTTCATCCAAACTATGATATATCCATGTAAAAAATTCAAATAGTGTGTTCATATTGAAATTAGTCACTCATAATCTGGTTTGAAATTACAATATTTAGGATATTCTCACTTCTCGTACATGGAAAATGGAATCATCCTCTCTCCCACTCACAAAAATTAAAGAGGCTTATAAATTAATATATTTATATGAAGTTCAAACTCAAAATTATATAAATCCATGACAATATATAAACTATTTATGGATGTTCTTCATGAATCTATGTTATTCACTACCAAATAATCAATGATAAACATAGGAACTCTCTAATTCAGATGTCCTAATCGTTAATTTAATCCATCTATATAAACCTTCACTAAATGATTTCATATTATCAAAAAAAATCCGCTTTTAGTTCCCTCTAAATTTGTTCTTGATTATATTCAATATCCATCCATTATCACTTCTCTTCTATACAACTAATCCAGTATAGCTTGGGAATTTTGAAATTAAAATTAAAAATTTCTATTTTTAACAACTTGAAATTTCATATTCTACAAATAAAACAATTTATTTATCTTCATTATTCTTTTCAAATATTAAAATCCCTTAAATTTTTTGAAATACATTCCATAACAATTATGATATTTAAGAAATTGCAATTCTCCAAAACTAGACACAAACTCTAGTTTTTCAAAAACCATGATACAAATTGTATTCAAAACACTAATGTAGTTTACCACATATAATTGAACATATGAAATAATTTTGAAAACCATAGTATATAAATTATCTTGGTGAAACTCCCTTTCAAATGTTTCTCTCCATGATCTCATTTTTATTTCCTCATTAACCCTAGAAACCTGTTTCTTGAAACATCATCCAGTAAAACCTGGTGTTTTTCTTGACACCCATTTTTCACAGGTATTCTATAATCACAATACAGCTTCTGAAACAAACATTATTGGTCTCCCCATATCACCTATAAATATTTCAATGTAAAACAACATTCTCATGGTGTTGAACTAATATCATTCTTATTTTGGAGTCGCTATGGATTTCTTATGGTGAATGAATTTCCATTTTTATTCCATAAAAAAAATTTACATGTCCCATATATATATTAAATATACAGGTTGATGTCTTTACTTTACCTCATTTTGTATCATTTTCCTTGAGTAAAGAAACTAATATATATATATATATATGCTGAATTTTTAGGATTTCTCTATTCAAATGCCATTAATAAATGCCACCATGACCTTGACCACAATATGTACAAGGATCAAAATTTTACACATGTATACATCTAAATTGTACATTTAATAAAATTATTTTTTCAAGGTGATTTTTTAATATGAAATTCCAATAGTTTATCCATTCTATATAATTTTTGATTCACAATAGATTGACTGGAATAACTATATTGTGGTGACCTACAAGGTTAAATTTTCAATAAGAATAAATCTTACCAACATATCATATATAGAAATAGTCATAAAAATTATTCATATGACTACCAATTGACATCTAATTTACAAAATATCTAACACTAATATAACTTTTTGTTGAAAACATTTCCCCATTCGGATTTTTGTTATCAATCCTCCAATAGACAGTTCATTTCAACAAATATCGCCCAGTAGCTCCACATTTTCTCCCCCATGAGCCTTAAATATTTCTCCCCCTTTGAAAATAAAATTCAATGGTTATATTATTAATATTATTATAATATAAAATAATTCATGAAACATTCACAACTCTAAAAAAAATTTAAATATTTTTTAATAGTTTTTTATGTATACATTATTCAATGATCATTTTGGAAACAATAGAAATAATTACTTGTTATAATGTTCTCTATAACTATTTATCAAACCTATGTTTTTAAATCAATTACCATTGGATAATGTCTTCAACTATCTTATAACTCCAAAAACTGATATTTTTCTAAAATAAATAATTTTACCAAGTGAATCATTATAATCAACAGGGGTATTATAAATTCAAACATCCTTAGTTTGAGGTATTTATTTAATCATTAAAGTTCAACCGATGATTCTTGAATAAAAGTTTCTTCAATGTTTTAGAAAACATTTCTTACAGTTATTTCCATGTCCAAGAAAACCCAATTTCATAATATTTTTCTATTCTTATTCAACTATTAAGTGGTACAAATCTCAATATTATTTTTTTGAGTGTTCTGAGAAAGCTTATTTATTAACTGAAAAGAACTCTTGTCATTTAAATTTATGGACATCAATTTTCACACCATGTACCAACTTGAACCCAAATTCTTGACATCCTTTTCTATTACCATTACATTGGAATGATTACAAGGAATCAAATACTGAAGGAAAAAAGAGTTTTTTAGTCTTGGTAAACGAGATACATACATGAGTCTTGTATTACAAATTAATACGCTAATTACAACATATTATTGTTCTTACCTGGATGACAACATTATTCAATCTATTGTATCCTTGAATATCTTTCTTATTAGACATCTTGGAATCCTTGGGAAAAGAAATAAATAAGGGTGAGCTTAAATGATCAGTAAGGGTTAAGCCTAGAAGAAGAAATAATGAATCAATGAACATAAACAATTTTTCATAGTAATAACTAAACACATATAACATGTAATCAAAAAATAGTATGGGTATATAATATAAAAAGGTAATAACTGAAAAAAAAAATCCATTTAAATAACATGATAAATAATAATCAATATGGAAAGGAAAATAACCAAAACACATGCCATTTATATCAATTAAATGATAATGAAATGTATCCACAGATATGTTGATGAAAAATCTCATGGTTAAATAATAATTGAATCAAACTAAAGGAAATTCATAATTATTGGAATCCATGCTTCCTAGGTACATGGTACCTTTACCATTGAGACCTTACATATGATATTTTATAACATATTGGGTGAAACCCATTATCTTAGGGTAGCCAACTGATTCATCCCATTTGACTATTAATGCATCGAGGGGATATCTATAATAGGCCCTCACCCACGTTTTACATGTCCAAATAATTCCTTATATATCGAATAATCTATTTAATTCATGAATAATGTACCTTATCAAATATCTTCATTTAGTAAACGATGCAAATTTATCAATATTTTTATAATACATCGACCTTTTATAGAGATTCCTCAGGCTTGATTTTAGGTACAATTTTTCTTTTCATTGAGTAATATTTGATTGGGATATACTTTAGGGTGTGTTAGGGTGATAATTTGAGAAAAATGAATGAAATAGTGTAGTGTACAGTTAGCACACGGTTAGAGAAAACTATGCGCCCAACCCAACAAACCGGGAATCTTTGGAAAGTGGGGTCTTGTATGGTTGGAACATGGTTTTTATACCCATGAACCCTCTTAGGATTAATCATTATTACCTATAAAATAGGTTAACAGTTAGGGAAAACCATGTTCCCCTGCCTAAAAAACCCTGTACAGGGATTAATTTAACCAAAAAAATTAGATTTTCAATTACCCAAAGCGCCATTTTAACCCCAAATCGACCCCCATTCGACCAGAAATCCAATTTCACAATTTCATATCCTTTTTTATGCATTCCAATCCATCATGACCTCTTTTAATCATAAATTGAGCCATATATTGAAGATCTTCACTCATTTCTATAAGAGAATCCTATCTTTGTTGGTTTCCCATTCGTCCTCCTTTCTTATCCCATCCAAAAAAGGGTTGATCTTCTTTTTTTAAATATATATAGATATAGAATTTGATATCTAGATATATAATTGAAGGATATAGATTTTTTCAATCTTTATTTGGGGATTTAGATCTGGATCTCGATCTAGGTTGTTGTGCTTCTCATGTTTTGGGAATTTCCTTTGGGTGATATTTCTTCAATGAATTGATGTAGGTGTTATATTATTCAAATCCAAACATCTTGATTTAGATTAGGTGTATGTAATTTTATAATTTCTATAAGACATTTATAAATTGAGTTCTTGATAAAATTAATTAAGTTGGAGATTTAATTAATTGTGACAAATTCTGGAATTGGGAATATTGGAATTATTGATCTTGAATAACTAATTATTGAATAAATTCTGTATTTTATATTTTTTAATTGAGTAATTAATTAGTATATTTGATATTGATTAATTGGGTAATTAATTAAATAATTAATTATAGGATATTGAGATTGTGAGTTGTCATAATTAATTTGAGAATTAATTATAGGATATTGAGTTCTTTAATTTGAATAATTAATTGATGAATTAAAATTAGAATATCAAGATTGTGTTTCTTAAAAATTTATTTGAGAATTAATTCTAATACAATGAGTTAATTAATTTGAATAATTAATTGATGAATTAGTTATAGGATATTGAGATTGTGATTTTTCATAAAAAATTGGAGAATTAATTATAGGATATCGAGATTGTGAATTTTAAAAATAAATTAATAAATTAATTATAGGATGCACGGATTGAGAAGATTCATTAAATGTTGAGTTAATTAATGATATTGAGATATTAATTAATAACTTTGTTAATTAATGAGATTAAGAGATTGATTAACTATTGGGTTAATTATTGGAATTAAAAATATTAATTAATTGTTGAGTTATGCAATGAGATTAAAAAGATTAATTAATTGTTGAGTTAAACAATATAATTTAGAAGATTAATTAATTTTGTTGTTAATTAATGAGAGTGAGAAGATTAATTTACTATAACACCCCAATTTTCCATTGTACGCTTCTCTTTGAATAATACAATAGCTTTCGTTTTACGCAACTTCAAGTTATAGCACAGTACGACCAATCAAACTAGTCGTTGTGAAAATTAATACGCACTTTTTGAAATTTTAAAAATTTATTTTTAAAAATGGATTTAATTTTTTTATTTGGAATATCAAAAATAGATTAGGGTGAAATTTTGGTATTTTTCTAAAAACTTTCAATTTTTGATGAATAATGAAAAACACTGCATTATTGTTTAAAACCTACTTTTTATTTAAATAATTATTAATTTCATTTAAATTTATCTTAGATCAAAATTGATACATAATAGCTATATAAGTTTAATTTAATTCATTGGAGTAATTTTATAAAAAAATATATGTATAAAATTTTATTGAATTTTTTAACATCTTTTACCCACCTTCTAGGCACATTTGAAAATTTGCATAAAATGTAATTTCACCACTTCTATGAATTTAATTTAAAAAATCCGAGAAACATGGTTGAAAAAAATAAGTAAAAAGTGGTTCAATAAGATGAAAATATTTTTTTCTGAATAGTATCTTTTGATTTTTATTTACCACAGTTAAAAGTAAATAGTGTAATTAAAGTTACAAATTATATTATAATTACCCTAACACATGTCCTAATTCTATTGGATAAGTGTATTTAGACCAAAATAAACTTTAGAAATAAAATATGATCCTTTTGGTCCACTTGGATTAGATTAGGACATTTATTATTATTTTATTTAAAGAAGAGTTAAAAGTGTTAAATTCAAAGTTTAATAACTAAAACATTTTTAATATAGGGTTACACAGAAGATAAATTCAACTATAAATATTCATTAGGAATATAAAAATATTTTCTACATAATGGTATTTTATTTATATTTTTTAGACAATATATAATTAAATTTATTTATGACACAATGATGATGTAGTAATTACTTTATTAATCAAAGAATAAAATAATTGATATTATAAATATCCAAATGAATGTAAATTGAGACTTTTGATAAATTATACTAATTTTATAGGTTAATATGAAATGTTTGGGGTGATTAAATAAATTCTTTTCTAAGTGATAATGTTTTTATGACTCTTAGAAAAAAAAAATACCAAATAATGTCAAAATTGACATAAATGTGTTTTTAAAACAAATACTATATTATTAATTGATATAATATTCCTATAAATATAAGTTTTTTTCAAAGTAATTATATGAGATTATATATGTCAATAATTAACCACATGGGGTTTTCTTGGCTTTTTATAGTAATTTTATTAACCACTTATTATAATAATACAAGAATACATGGTTAAAGTTAAACTATTTAACTAGGAGTTAAATCTAAAAGATAAGGTTAATATGTTGAGTGTTTTTCTACCCATACCCACCTTATCCTCTAAATAAATCTTTTTGGAGCCATTATAAACTAAATATGATTGTAAGATAATATAATATTTCAAACTTCCCTTAAAGTGACCCTCGTCTCACTTATAAAAGGGTACTCCCCCTATCTCCAAATCACACCTCCAATGCCATTTGGATCGGCCAAGCCCTACCCAAATATACTCCCTACTACCGTCACTACATATTATATGCCTTAATTTGATCATAAATCTATCCTATGGACCCATTTTGATCAAATCAAAATGAAGCACCCGAAGAAGAGGTAATAATTTCACCGCCTATTTAAATGTTATTTTCTTCTTCCACATCAACTTTATTTTTTGTTTCAATACCAAAATAATAACTCTTGTAAATTCTACATACTCTGACATTATTATAAATACGTTACAACCAAATTCACTATTCTATCCATTCTATGTATGAAATAGTCACCATACGTGCGTACGCATGGCTTAGCATCACCACGTCGCGGTGTAGTTTGTTATTCAAGACTTAATTATTTGGATGGGTATAATAATGAGTATAATTGATCTAAATAATAAATATAACATCTTAATGAATATTTATATATGATATACCATCCAATTACATACTATCCCCCCATTAATAGAATGGTATTGTCTCTTGTGCGTATGTACGGATTACCGTCTCCACGAATGCGATGAGATTCATTCCTCATCATATCCATTCAAGAATAATTTTCATTTTAGGATTAAAATAACTTTTAAGAACTTAATACCATTCTGGATATGAATAAAATACATCCTATCCATAACAAACATGAATTACGTAACAAAATATATAAAGTAAAACGAATCAGTTTACAACAGAAACAATGAAACTACTAAAATATTACTAATAAAGACATATTATAAGATCATATATGATTTTATATTTATGTATGTGGTTATTTTATAATTTAATAATAATTATTTAACTATTATACAGGATTTTAATGTACCCTCGACCAAGTAAAAGTACAAGTTAAGGGTTAATTTTACAATCTCTTCATTATCTGAGGTTGTTTATACGTAAGAATCTACAGGGACCCCTTTATCATCCACATCCATTTTTTTAAAATTTATTTGAAAACATTTTTACTATTTCTTATACTATGTGTTAAAGTCATTTGTACCCTTTTTTACCTTTTATAAAATGCTTTCAAAGGAATCTTTTTCTTGTTTTCCAAACAAGGTATTTTATGCCCTTATCGTCAAATTAAGGTAAGAATGTTTTTTTAACTTATATAATGGGTGTGGTTATTTTACTCCGTTATAAAACCATAAAATATTACATTAAAATATTATAATAATATTTTCAAAATAAATGTTTTCTTTTATAATTATGTGACTTTTATATGATATCAAAATAGAATTATATATTTCTGTTAAATAGTTTTTCTTTCATCTATGTCAACATCCTTTGATGGTTTTTACACTTGTTTAAATTTGATTAATTATGATACAATATTCCATATTAATTAAAGGTTTTGTGATATGTTTGACTTTGTATGTGTTATTTTTATACTATTCATGGTTTATGGTTAAAGTATTAACATTTCATATGCTAGTTTTAATACGAATGTTTATTTTATATTTCAACCTTTTCATATGAGGAATGTATTGGACTTAGTAAATAACGGATGGAGACCGCTATAGATTCTCGAGGAATCGGTAGGTCTCATGAGACAAACTAGTTGCTTGGCACATGGCCTCGAAAAAATATTACTTGTAGTATTTTCACGAGGCCTTGACTATGCAGTTATGATGTCTGGCATTATGTATTCCATCATTATAAAATTGGCTATTGATATTTCATGTGATTATTCGACCAGAAGAATATCCATGTAAATAAGTAAATAGAGTCAATTTATATTTTCCATATTATACTGAAGTTTATGTTTAAAAAGATTGTGTTTCAGTCTTATACATTGCCTTAAATTTTTATGATTATTTATGATAGTTACCGCGGTATTGTTATCCTTATTGAGCATTTGAGCTCACCCCTTTCTTATGTTTTATTATTATAAGGATGTGAAGACGTATATTATGATTTACCTATAGGGATAGGCCCTAGATATGAGTATGTTCAAAGGGGAAACAATTTTGTATTTTTATTACATTATATTATGTAAAACTTATGTATGTATATAGTACTTACAAGGATACTAAACTAATCGGTATTTCAAGACATGAACATTTGTGATCATGCCAATGTTATGTAATAATGCAGAAAGTCTGGGTAACTGGAGTTAGGGTGTTACAATTTTTATCAGAGGATGTTTAGTACAATCTTTGGAAACTAGATATATAAAAACTCTTATTTGACTACATTACCGAAAGATAGACTTTGATGATTATTATATATGAACATCCAAAAAATTGGAAATTTAAATATTATATGGGTTTTCTAAGCAATACATCCCTGTATGGATACGAGCAAGTAGAGGTGGATCTGAAGCATATATACCTAAGAGTGAAAACTCCGATAAGGAGTTTGGGGATTGACCCCGGGTATACTGGTACACAAAAACGAGCATTGTTTCACTCTATGTTACGACACTCCTAGAGTATATTCTTAGGATAATTCACATTTTATTTACATGAAATTATGAAGGATGTATGAGTAAGTACTTATTCAAAGAATTTTTTTTTATGATTATGAATTATATGCATAAACTGTTCAATTTATGTATGGTATTTTACTAGTTTGGAATTATGTATTGTGATTCATAAACTAATCTAGTGTATTCCATTGTTTAGAAATGGATCCTAGTGGAATGAATGGAAACTGTATCAACACACGTAATCCATGTAGAGATTTACCTCTTACCCACAATAATTATTGTGGAAATGGTGATGAAACCGATGCTAAACCACTTATAATCATACTGGGAAAACTCACTCAGGTTATGAATAATAACCTTACCCATATGGAGCACCCAAATCTATAACATGGAGGATCAATGTTAGACTGCTTCATGAGGCTACAACCACCAATGTTCAATGGGTCTATAAATGTACTTATAACTGAGCAATGGATATGTTCCTTAGAGAAAATAATTCATGATTTGGGAAGTATTGAAAGGTAAAAAGATGTAATGGCAGTTTATCACCTCATTGGAGATACAGATCATTGGTGGTCATTAATTCAAAACACAAAGGATGATGAATAAGTATGAAATATATAATAGAGGGAGTTAAAATATTTTTTCATAGAAAATTACTTTCCTCGTGACCATCGAGCAGCTATGGAAAGGAAATTTCTTAGTCTAAGGAAAAAAGAGGATGATAATTTCACAAAGTATGAGTCTATATTTACAAGGTTAACAAGGCATGATACATATTATATACACAAAACAAGGAGTAAGATTGATAGATTCTTTGATATGTTAAAACCATTTCTCTATCAAGGATTAGTCTCAAAATCCTTCTCATTATATAAAGATATAGTCTCAGGTGCTATCAAGATAGAAAATAAATTCTATAATTCTTTAAACTTTGAACAAAGAAAGAAATGAAGAGATCTGTTGAACACTCTAGAAATGGAAATAAGAGGAAGACGAGAGAAGTTGAATTTCCATCCTGTAGTAAATGTGGGAAGAACCACCACGGTACTTTCCTGAATGGAATGTGAGTCTATTACCGGTGTGGTGAAAAAGGCCAACAAGCTCGTGATTGTAAGAGAAAGAAAGTTCCTGTCAATGTTGAATGCTACAATTGTAGAGAAATGGGGAATTATGAAAATGAATTTCCTAAGCGCCCATGAATCTTACCTTAAAAGAGGCCAAGGGAGAAAGTCTAAGATTATGAGATCAGTACTGCTGATGTTGAAGCTTAGAATGATGTGGTGGAGGGAGATTTAATGGTTTTCTCAAATTTATCCAATTCTTTATTTGATTAGGGATCATCTCATTGTTTTATTTCTTCCCAGTTTGCTAGGAAAATTAGATATTTCCAATTTGATTTAACAAGGGAGTTTTCAGTAAAACTGCCTAAGGGAAGTATCATTACAACTATGTTTTATGAATCAATTACCATTAGAAAATATAAAAGTTCATTATCTTATAATCTCATAATCATACCCATGATTGAATTTGATAAAATCCTCGGTATGGATTATCTTTCAGACAATGATGCGAAAACATATTTTAAGAAGAAGGAGGATAAAATTTTTGATTGTGATAAGTAATACCTAATATTCATAGAAGAAAAGTCAAAATCTTATTCTTATCATTATTCACCTCTAGTAGCTCTACTAAATTCAATTATTGGGTTGTAAGAGTTTAAAATATCTATGGGTGAGGAAAGGAATAATCAAATAGATGATGTACATATTGTGCAAGAATATGTTGATGTGTTTCCATAGGATTTACCTGTACATCCTCTAAAATTAGAAATTAAGTTTTCCATTGACTTAATTTCTAGTTCCATGCCCATACCAATGACCCATTATAGAATGACCACTATGGAATTAGTGAAACTAAATAAACAACAAGAAGAATTGAGTAATAAATGATTTATTATCCCTAGTGTTTCTCCATGGGGAGCCTCTGTTTTTTTTTGTTAAGAAGAAATATGGATCTATGAGGTTGTGCATTCGCTACAGAGAGATCAATGATATAACAATGAAAAAAAGTATCCCCTACCTCGCATTGATTATTTTTTCGATCAACTTCACAGTGGTAAATATTTTTCAATGATTGAACTTTGATCTGGATTTCATCAGTTGTGTGTGAATAAGGAAGACATTCTGAAGAAAACATTTTGTAACAGGTATGGGAATTACGAGATTTCAATAATGCCTTTTGGACTCACTGATGCACCCTCTGTCTTCATGGTTCTAATGAATAGTGTTTTCAAGGAATATCTTGTTGAATTTTTTGTGGTATTTGTTGATGATATCTTGGTATACTCAAAAATCTATGAAGATTAAGAAAATAACTTTCCCACTATTCTAAAGACTCTTAGAAGAAATGAATTATATGTGATGTTTAGAAAGTGTGAATTCTTGCTTTAGGATATTTATTTTCTTGTACATATTGTATGTTAGGATGGAATCATTAATGATCCTTCTAGGAAATGTTCAATACAATAAAGGCCATCACCGATGAGTATAACCGAGGTGCACGGTTTTATTGGTTTAGTAGGATATTATCAGTGTTTTGTCCAGAGTTTTTCCTGATTATCTAACTAATTAACCAAGCACACATGTAAAGAGGTTAATTTTTTTTTGGAAAAAAGTGTGTGAATAATGTTTTGAAGAACTGAAGAGAATATTAATCAATGATCTTATCTTGACTCTACCATCAGAGAATGATGGGTTTGTTATTTATAGTGATGCTTCAAAGAAAGGACTTTCTTGTGTCCTTATGCAGAATTATAGGGTTATTACCTGTGCATCACAACAGCTAAAAGTTCATAAAAAAATTATCCTACTCATGATCTTGAATTTGAAGCTGTAATATTTTATTTGATGATATGGAGACACTATATATATAGAAAAAATGTGAGATATATACCGATCACAAGAGTTTGAAGTATATTTTTCAAATAAAAGAAACTCAACATGAGGAAAAGGAGATGTCTTGAACTACACAAATATTATGAATGCAAAGTACACTACCATCTAGGGAAGGGAAATAAGGTGACATATGCTTTAAACAGAAAGGATCCTTGAGTTTTGAACAAGATGAGAGTAAAAATGGATCCTATGTTCATGGATCTAGTAAAGATAGATTTGGTAATAATCATGGAAGGTGAAACATCAATAATTTTTCAAATGGTTTTGAATCCTTCTTTACTAAAAAGAATAAAAAGCTCTTAGACTGATAATGAGAAGTTTCAAAAGAAAATTGATGCTTTGAATGATGGAATATTGTTTAACTTCGTATATGAAGATGGAATTTTGAAATTTATGAAGATACATTGTGTTCCTAACATACATGATCTAAAGAGGGAATTGTTGGTTAATGCTCATAGCTCCAATTTCCCTATCCACCCAGGTAGGACTATGATGTATATAGATTTGAAGGAATATATTTGGTGGAACAAAATGAAGAGATAGATCACTGATTATGTGTCAAGATATATGGATTTTAAATAGGTGAAGGTTGGAAGACAACATCATGGAGGATTCATGAAACATATTCTTATACCTGAGTGGAAATGGGATGATATTACGATGAACTTTGTCATGGGGAAACCAAATACTCCTTGAAGGAATGATGCAATATGGGTCTTTATTGATCGTCTTACAATGTCAACACATTTTCTTTCTATAAGAGAAGATTTACCACTTGAACGTTTAACATGACTATATATTAATGAAGTTTTAAGACATCATGGAGTACCCCTATAGATTGTTTATAATCGTGATCCACGTTTTACATCAAGATTATATAAAATTATTCAGAAGGTCAAGGATACTGAACATCATTTGAGAACTACTACCACCCTCAAACTAATGGACTATCAGAACAAACTATTCAAACCTTAGAAGACATGTTGAGATTGTTCTCACTTGACATTCAAGGTATGTGGGATTAGAATTTATATATGGTATAATATTAAAAAAATAATAACTTCCATTAAGTATTTATACAGCACCATATAATGAGTTATATGGAATGAGATGTTGCACACCAACTTGTTGGGATGATGTTGGTGAATGGAAACTCATTGGCCCAGAACTTGTTGAGGAAATAATGGAAAAGGTGAAGATTTTCCAAAGTCACATTAAATCATATCAAATTAGGAAAAAGATATGTTCCGATAACCGATGGATGGTTTTGGAATTTCAAGTAGGATATCATGTTTTCGTGAAGGTATCTACATGGAAGGGTGTTATACATTTTTGTAAGAAGTGTAAATTAATTATTAAGTACATAAGACCTTTTGAAATTATACAATGAATTGGAGTGGTAGATTATTGTTGGTAAATTTCTCAAAGTGTCTCAAATGTTAATGATGTGTTCCACTTATCACTTTTGGGAAAATACATTCCTGGCCCAATGAATGTACTCACCTATGAAGAAACAGAACCAGAACCCAATCTGTCTTATTTTGAAGAGCCTATCAATATTCTGGATACCAGAGAACAAGTGTTGCGAAACCAGACAAATCGTCTGGTAAAATTTTAATGGAGAAACCATAAGATTTATGATGCAATGTGGGAACCTAAGGAACTTATGATAAATATCCACCTGAATATTTTTACGCAGTAGTATTATAGAAATTTCAAGGAAGAAATTATTTGAAGTAGGTAAGAATTTAATAGCCCAAGCTTGCACGGTATGCTTCTCTTTGATTAATACAATAGCTTGTGTTGTACACATCTTCAAGTTCTAGCACACCACGACTAATCAAACTAGACATTAGGAATAGTAATACCCACATTTTGAAATTTTACAAAATTTATTTTTGAAAATGGTTTTCATTTTTGGATTCAGAATATCAAAATTAGCTTACGGTGTGTTTTTGGTATTTGTCAGAAATATTTCAATTTTTGATGAATAGTGAAAACACGACATTATTCTTTAAAACCTACTTTTTAATTAAATAATTATTTATTTTATTTAAATTTATTTTGGTTCAAAATATAAAAATAATACATATATATGTTTAATGTAATTCATTAGAGTCATTTTATAATAAAATTAGACGTATAATTTTTTTTTGAATTTTTAACGTCTTTTGCCCACCATCTATACATGTTAGGAAATTTGCATAAAACATAATTTTACAACTTCGGTAAATTGAATTTCAAAAATCTGGGAGACACGTTTTACATCATTACGTAAAATTTTGTTCAATAAGGTGAAAATAATTTTTGGTAAATAATAACTCTTGAATTATATTTACCACAGTTAGAAGTAAATAGGGTAATTAAAGGAAAAATTGATATTATAATTACCATAACACATGTATTAATTCTATTGGATAAGTTTTTTTTGTCCAAAATAAACCATATGAATAAAATATTGATCCTTTTGGTCAACTTGGATTAGATTGGGACATTTATAATTATTTTATTTAAAGAAGAGTTAAAAGTGTTAAATTCAAAGTTTAATAATTAAAACATTTTTAATGTAGGGTTATACATAAGATAAATTCTACTATAAATATTAATTCGAAATATAAAACTATTACCTACATAATGGTATTTTATTTATAATTTCTAGACATTAAATAATTAAATTTATTTATGAAACAATGACGATGCAGTAATTACATTATTAATGAAAGATTAAAATAATTGATATTATAAATATCCAAATAAATGTAAATTGAGAGTTTTGATGAATTATAATAAATTTAATTGTTACTATGACTTGTTAGGGTTGATTGAATTATTTTTTTTGAAGTTATAATTTTGTTATGACTTAGAAAAAACAAATACCAAATGGTGTAAAAATTGACATAATTGGGTTTTTAAAACAAAAAATATATTATTAATTGATATAATATTCATAAAAATATAATGTAATCCCAGAGGACATAGATAAGATTATATATATCAAAAATTAACCAATTTGGGTTTTCTTATATTTTTATAGTATGTTTATAAACCATTTATTATGATAATACGAGAATACATGGTTAAAGTTAAACTATTTAACTAATAGTTAAATCCAAAACATAATGTTAATATGGTGACCTAAACCAGTATAAAACCTATTGGATGAGATGTTTTCGACCCATACCCACCTTATCATATAAATAATTATTTTTTGGATCAATTATAAACCAAATATGATTGTATAATAATATAATATTTCAATCTTTTCCTAAAGTGCCCATCACCTCACTTATCAAAGGGTACTCCCCCTTCCCTCAAAACCACACCTCCAAAAACATTTCAATCAGACAAAACCTACCCAAATGTGCTTCCAAATACCCTAAATTAAACCTAGATACATTAATTTGATCAACTATCCAACCAAATTATCTATTTTGATCAAATCAAAAGGAAGCACCTGAAGAAGAGGTAATAATTTCATCACCTCATTCAAAGTTATTTTCTTCTTCCAATTTCTCTATATTTGTTGTTTCCATACCAAAATAATAAATCCTGTAAATTATACATATTTTTATTTAATTATAAATATGGCATAACTTTATTCATTATTCTATCCATCCTATGAATGACAAAGTCACCATACATGCGTACGTGCAGCTTACTGTCTCCACATCGTGGTGTAGTTTGTTATTCATCACTTAATTATTTGGATGGGTATAATAATGAGTATTATTGAATTAAATAATAAATATAACATGATAATGAATATGTATATATGATATTCCATCCAATTACGTATTATTCCACCATAAATAGAATGGTATTCTCGCTCGTGCGTACTTACGGATTACTGTCTCCAAGAACGCGATGAGATTATTCCCCATCGTAACCATTAAAGAATAATTTTCATTTTATGATTAAAAATAATTTATAATAACTTAATATCATTCTAGATATGAAAAAATACATCATATCTATAATAAAACATGACTTATGTAACAAAACATATAATGGAAAATGAATCAATTAACACTCGAAACAATGGTACTACTAAAATATTATTAACAAAAAAATATTAGAAGATCATATATGATATCATATTTATGTATGTGGTTCTTTTATAATTTAATTACAATTATTTAACTATTATACAAGATATTAATGTACACTTTACTAAGTAAATGTACATGTTAAGGGTTAATTTTACAATCTCATCATTATTTGAGGTTGTTTATACGTAAGTATCTACTGGTACCCCTTTATCATCCACATCCACATTTCTTAAAAATGTATTTCAAAACATTTTTACTATTTACTATACTATGGGTTAAATTCATTTATATCCTTTTTTGACTTTTTATAAAATGTTTTGAAAGGAATCTTTCCTTCGTTTTCTAAATAGGGTACTTTATGACCATTTCAACAAATTAGGGTAAGAATGTTTTTTTACTTATACATGGGTGCAACTATTTTCCACCGTTATAAAACCTTCAAATCTGCCCTTACAAGTTTTGAAGAATATTTTCCAAATAAATTTTTTATTTTATAATTATGTGACTTTTAAATGATTTCAAAATAGAAAGAGATAGTTCTTTCAAGTAGTTTTGATTTTATATATTTCAACATCCTTTGATGTATTTTACACTTGTTTAAAGATGATTTATTATGATACAATATTCCATATATTATTAAAGGTTTTGTGATATGTTTGACTATGGATGTTTTATTTTTATACCATTCATGGTTTATGCTTAAAGTATTAACATTTAGTATTCTATTTTTTATATTAATGTTTATGTTATGTTTCAACCTTTTCATATGAGGAATTCATTGGACTTAGTAAGTGATAGGTATAGCCTGCTATAGATTCTCAATGCATCAGTTGGTTTCATGAGTCAAAATAGTGTCTTGGCATAAGGAATTGAAAAATTCTTCTTTTTAGTCTTATCACGAGGCCTTGACTATGTGGTTATGATGTCCGGCATTATGCATTACATCATTATGAAATTGCTATTGATTTTTCATGTGATTATTCAACTAGTAGAATATTCTTGTAAATAAATAAATGACATTATTCAATTTATATTTTCCATATTATGTTGAATTTTATGGTTAAAAGTCTTTTCTTTTAGTCGTATACATTGCCTTAAATATTTATGCTTATTTATGACAGTTTCTTCTATATTGTTATCCTTACTCAGCATTTGAGATCACCACTTTCTTATGTTTTCTTTTTTCCTAGATGTGAAGAAGTATATTATGATTAACCTACAAGGATAGACTGAGGATATGTGTGTGTTAAAAGGGGACACAATGTTGTTTTTTATATCTTGATTTAATGAAAAACTTATGTATATAACTATTTCTTCCAAGGCTACTAAGCTAATCAATCTTTCAGGACTTGATATTTTGTGATCATGGAAATGTTATGTTATAATGCACCAAATCTGGGTAATTAGGGTCAGGGTGTTACATTTATTGTTGAATTAATTATTGATATTGATATGTTAATTAAGTTATTTAATTAATAATATTGATAAGATTAATGAATTGATGAGTTAATTAATGTGATTAAGACGATTAATTAATTTTTTAGTTAATTAATGAGATTGAGATGATTAATTTATTGTTGAATTAATTAATTAATGTTGAATGGTAACAATGAAATTAATATGAGAATTGGGACCGAGAATGGTAAAAATGGAATTATGATATTTAGTTGAGATATAGAATGATAAGAGTGTAATTCTAGAACATGACATCCCTTGGAGATATTTTTGACTCAGGTATTAGGTGAAACAGGTATTGAGGTTTGGGTGTCCCAAAACCCAAAAAAAAAATTATCAGGTTAAATAATAAATAATATGATAATGTAATAATTTTTTATTTATTCACTTTACTTATTTATTTATACTATGACATACACTTTTTGTTGACATGATATTGTTTTAGACACCATTGGGGATGGTCTACTAAGTTGGTATCACACCCAACTATGGCTTCTTGATGGATACATGAATATATTTCATGGTTGAAGAACAGGATAAGGGAAAGGCCTTGTGTTAGATGGTTGAGTTGGGATGGAGCATGGATGATGGAGTCAAATGTGGTTTTAAGAACTACTTCGGAGTTGTTAGTGTATTTACTTTCAATTTCATTTTGATGCTGGACACATATCTTTGGCATATCATATCTACTATTTGGTTTTTATATTTTATTCCCATTTTGGTAATCTTGTTACACTAGTATTGTTTTGGTTATGATATCATTTGTTTATTTAGTTTCTATTGTTTATTTATTTCTTCTAGTGTATTAACATGTTAAAAATGGTTGGTAAAGTCTCGCTATGTCTAATATTGGACCCTCGTTGTAATTCAACAGCCTAAAGTATATAGGGATGTGGGCTTGTGGTCACATTGTGGACCGGATTGAGGAACCTTTACATAGAACCTATGGCGGGATGTTACAAAGTGATATCATATCCCAATTTTATTTTATTTTTATTTTTTATTACAGTTTGGGAAAGGTAGAAAGGTGGATAGGAAGATTTGTCCATGGTTATGAGCTCGTGCATGGGAGTATGTAACCCATGTGTGGGGGATAACTGAAGTACCTAAGGTGGGATTGTTGTTATTGATGTTTTTATTACAGTTGTATATTATTTCTCCTTGGGTGATTCACTTGTGGTGTAATGTGATTTTTGATTCTGATATTTTTAGAGAATCCACTCAAAGAACTATATGTCACGAGAGTTTAGTTTACATGAATCATTTAATGAAGTCATGATTATTTCATCACTTTCATCCTGTTAGGCATGCATAGAGATAGGTATTTGGTAAGTTGTTGAACTTGAAATGTTTTTCTATGGGGTTAAATTAAAATTAAATTTGTGACAAATAAGATATTAGAAGTGGTAAAATAATGCTAGATTAGAATAATTGGGTTTATAATTGAGAAATTTTAACAATTATAATGATTTACCCTTTGATAACCTTGACCTAGATATAGAATGGATAAGGATAGTGTTAGCACCTTAGTTTTGACAGTGTGGTGGGTTTTTGGGAAAAAATACTTTTTGTGCCTTGTTATGTTCCCCATAAATGTTTTATCATTGGAAAAAATATCCTAAGGTGTGTTTTTTTTATGTAGAGTTGTGCCTCCATGATGAAAACTATTGAGAGGATAGAAGGAGGACCTGGATAGGGATGTCTTGGCAGTAGAGAAACCTAAGGTACCAATAGGTATGGGTGAATAAGTTGGAGAGATTTTCAAAGAGAAATTTTCTTGGATCATGAAATTCATGAAAAGTGACCGAGGATGGGTTGAGAATAGCATGTATGACCAGATGAGGGAGTTACAATTGCATCACCCTATTACATTTGCTGGATAGGGTGGACTTGAGGGAGCTGAGTTCAAGATTTAATATATCCAGACTATATATGACCCCTTGAAGACTCCTACTGAGAATAGGGTCATGTTGGCCAGAAATATACTATGAGGATCAGAAAAGTGTTGTTGTGGAATTCCAGATCTAACTATACATGTCGATGTAATTTTATGGATGGACTTATTATAGTGATTCATAGTGAACATCAATCCAAATACAATGAGGAAAGATAGAGTATATGAGTTAATGAGGTTGATTCAGGGGAGTAAGTTCCTCATGGATTATACTAGACGCTTTATAGATACGATGTGTTTTCCTCTACTTTTGGTAGTGGATGAGGCTATATC
>CAUJRU010001393.1:54750-100265 GCA_963277665.1 Viscum album
TTAATTTTGTAAAAAAAGAGTAATTTATAATATTAAAGTAAACATTAAATAATTAATAATGTGAAATTATTTTCAAAAAATGGTCTTCTAAAGTTTTGATCACTATGAAATTTAGAGTCTAATAAGATCAACTTTATTTTTAGTGAATAGTAAAGTATGAATAGTAATATACCCTTATGAATAGTAATGATTAGTAAATCGGCCAAAAAAATAGAGACTTCACCCATGAATGTATAAATACAATTTATACATCTTAAAAGTGAAACAATGATCATAATATAAGTTTTGTTATTTTTTATGTCATAAATATATTTTATACAATTTTAGAATTAATTTAAAATTTTCAAATGAAAATTTATTTTCATAAAATTTAACAATAATATGTTACTTTAATGTCTTTTGGTTATATGATAATTTTATGGGACCATGATTACGTTTTCATGGTGTTACAAAATAAGTTATTGTTTTAGAGTTGTTTTTTTGAATAAATAATAATTTTATTTAGAAATTAAATTAAAAAAAATTTAAAAAAAAATTAATCTCAAAAAATGGAGTTCATTTTTGAATTTAGATCATCGATATTAGGTTAGAGTAAATTTTTTGGATTTTTCCGAAACAGTTGAATTTTCAGTGATTAGAAAAAAAATATAGTTTTGAGTTTCAGGTGTTCAATGACATCATTGATGATGTAATCATGATGTAATAATTATGGTCAACTTTTTAATAGTAATATATGTTATATGGGGCCCCAAGTGGCCAATACCATTGGTAAATACCATGGGCAAGCCCATGGTTTTGCAAATACCACTGATGAGGTATCCCATGGAAATTAATTAAATATTCGTTCATTTTTCCTATAAATACCAAGAAATTCCCTCATTAATTTCATTCCAAAATCCTCCTCAATAAAGTTCTAGTCTTTTTACCTCTAAAAGAGTCCTCACAAGGTTCCCTAATCCCCCATGGCCCCATCCTTCGTGCTTCCGAATTCACTCTACAAGGCAAGGGAACCTTTCCCCTCCTCTTTTAAGTCATGACTTCCATTATGTTTTGTGTTCTAGTTTCTATTTAATTCCATTGGTGTATGTTCTTCTATATCATTCATACATTCCATTTCATTTTCAATTTATGGGTGACCCTTTCTTCTCTCATCAACTGATTTTATAAATTTGTACGTGACGTTGTTAGGCTGCAGAATTTTTGTAAAAGAAATCGCATATTCTTTTTTCCTTCGAGTTTCATTTTCATATGGTATTTCTTTAAGATATCCATACCAGTATGTTATTTATTTTTATTCCATACCCATACTATATTATTATTTATTTATTATTGGGTGACTATTGTCCCCTCCCTTTTCAATTTTTTATAAAACAATGTTGTATAGTCATTACGCTGCAAAATTTATGTCTCAAAATCTCTCTTTTTTTCCTCAAGAAATTCTATTGTTTTATTTATCTAAATACACCAATATATTTTCATTTCCATAGTTATTAATAATGACATTAAATTGATCTATTTTTTTATGTAATTGAAAAACATGAAACCCTATTTCCTTTTCTATGGGTTATAAAAGACATAACAATCATGTTTCTAAGCACTTTTAAAACGTCACGATTTTGAAGTGAAACCTATTACTTTTTCTATCTATGGGTTATTTATGAAATGTTTTATTATGAAGTATGTGGCTCACATGAATATAAATACATATTATAGTTGCGTCCTGATAGCGCTCCAATGCATTGGGTAAAAAATATAATCTCTAGAGATGACAAGTTTCACAAAACCTTGGTGAATAACCTTGGTAATTTCTATGACACCTTGGAGATGAAACATGGTGATACATTCATGAATGTATAAGTTAAATATTGTAGAAACATATTCAAGTTGTGATTAATGTTTTTATTATGTTTTAGCTTTTTTCTGTTTCTCATGTCTTGGGGTTTTCATCATGTTCTTATTCATATCACAAGTAAACGGATTCCCTTATTTTCCTTACTAGGGCTTCTCATCACCCATTCCTTTGATGTATGTCTCTAGGTTATGAGAAGAATCAATTTTACTTATGATTAACTTATGATGAATCTTTAAAAGTTGATTAGAAGAATTTTTTATACTGATTTCATGTTTTAGGTTCCCGATTTCCAAGTCACTAGACTTTAAAGATCCTCTGTTCGTAAAATGTAATGAAATGTTATGTAATAAAAAGGCGAGATGCCATATATTTCATCCAGGTATATCAATTATATAGACACATCCACTAGTAGTGTCTATAATTGGATGAAATTTCATGTAAATCATTAACTCTATCATTTACCAATATTCCATGATATTTTCCTATACATTGACTCATCCTTAGAATTATCCTTAATCATATCCCTAGGTATTTCACTAATGTATTTTCATTATAGTTTTTAAAGTTTTAATATAAATTTCAATAGATACAAGCTATATAATCCCATGAATTTCATATATAGATATTAGATATTTTAGATGAATATTTATTAAATTATAAAAACATGCTTGAGGATCATACTGGTTTATTTTCTTTTGAGAATATGTAGACAATATTCAGATTTAGTGAAATATCGTCAATGATTCCAATTAACATTTTTTAATTTAGTACTCATTATATAAATACCCTACATAAAACCTTTATTCATAACTAGGTGAAATAAAACATAAGAAAGATTGAGCTATTATACCCAATAAATTAATATAAGTTAAAATATATAAACATAATGTGATTATAAGTGTACGATAACATGTGATTACCATATAAAAACCATAACCATCATATCGAAGATAAAAAAATGATTCAGTTAATTAAGATGTCTAATTATTAATATATGAATCTAGAGGAGTTCTAAAAACATGATTCATAAGATCATAACATTGACATAATACATGGAATTATGGAATACACATGAGTATAAATAATCTATTCATTAATAAGAAAGAATTATTTAAAAAACTATCATTGTGGAAGGATTAATATCCTTAAAAATTATAGTTTTCAAGGTTCAATCTCATTACCATCATAGCGAAAAATGTACTTTACTGAACTAGGTTCACTCCCCATTCCAGTCCAATTTTTCTCATTATATATAAATATTTACTTAATGTGTTAGAGGGAAATTTAGGTCCCCATATCACATATTGAAAATTAAAAATTAGTGTTCCAAAAGATCATAAAAAATTCATCATATTAAAACCGATGAAATATAATGGGTTTCATAAACATTTAATTATATCATAACTTTTAGAAAAGAGATAGGTTCATTTCATCATTTCATCACATCATAACCCGTAAAAAGAAGTTAATTACATAATCATTTCCTCATGGTATAACCTTGCAAATTAAAAGAGGTTTCATAAATGAAAATAAATTATAAACACAAACCATTTAGAGAGAATGAGTATAGAATCCTTGGATCATATTTCTATTAAGTAATATATAACATCAACATATGTTATCTTACATGGAAAAATGATTTCGAAATATCAATTAAAAAATTAAATGAGTAAAATAAAATATCCTTGAAAATGACATATTCAAACTAAAAATTCACAAAACATTTTTAAATACTTTTCTATGAAAATAAACTTTGAAACTAATAAAGGAAGCTTTAAAATCTATATAAAACATTTCTTGGGAAAAATATCCTCTCCACTTTGAATAAAACGTTTTAAAAGATAATTTTTTTATTATAAATTTATATTATAATAACCATGAAAAAATATAAATAATTCTTCAATGAAAATATTATTCAAGATGTAGGTAAATTCCATTCATGTTGTAAATGTTAAAACAGAGATTTCTTTCATATTTTTTTTAAGAAGCAAACATGCATTATTTAAAAAATGTAGAAAATATTATTTTCAGAACAACTTGTAAAAATTAAAAAATTTATTTAATTTATTTAATTCCTAATTTTAATAATTTTAAAAACATTTTTGAAATCATTTTTTGAAAACATGGTTTTGGAAGAAAAAACATCTTCAACCGAAGGGAGAAATGAAGGGGATTTTTAAAAAAAATATTATTTGAATCATTTGAGTAAATAAAGAGAGGAAAATTTAGGGAAAATTTTATTTTATTGAAATTAAAAGATAATAATATAATTAAATATCTTATTGATATATTTATCATTAGATTTTATCATTAGTAATATAATCATAAACAATCCTGATAAATGATGATGTTGTAAGATAAAATGTTTATAACCTTAGAAACATTAAATTGTATTCCTAGAGAATGAAAAACATCAAATGAAACTTATAATATCAGAAGAATAATGAAACTAATGATATTACATGTCAAATAGGTTTTATATACACCTCATAGAAGAAAATTTGTATATAACATAACATATGTCTCAATGATTGAAAATTGAGACTATCTTCCCTTAGTGATATTGTAACTATTGAACCATAAACCCAGAAAATAAAGATACTATAGTGGATATGAAAATAAATATAATTTTATGGATAATAATTATAAAACACATTCATAGAAATTATATAGGTTTGATAAATAAATAGATAGTGAATATGGAATGTGTCTCATAGAATATAAAAGTGAGACAGAAATCCCTTAGCATCAGTCTCAATTTCCTTCATACATGTTAATGCATACTATATAATAAGAATAAATATATTATAAATTTATTATAGAAAAATAATTATATTTCTTACCATATATTACTTAATTGTGTCTTTTTATTATCCATTTGTTTACAATTTATGGTTAATGTCACGTTTTGGGTAGTAACTACTTTGTTTTTCTTGTATGTTTGGAGTTTTTAGTTTTGTTTATTTTCATTGGATCGTGGTACCCTAATAAACATAATTTTAAACATGATATAAATATCATATATATTAATTATATATATTTTCATAGTAATCCAAAATATTTAGAGATACAAAATAAAATACATTGTTCCAGAGATTGTAGTTTTTGTGTAGGGATGATCATTATTTCAATTTATTTGATAGATTGAAAGAAAAAAAGGTAAATTGTCACGACCCGTCCTCGGGGCCCGTGCCGTGACTACCTCAAGCCCGCCTTCCATAGGCCAGGGGCTGGCGACTAGCACCAAAGGTGAAAAATCCCAATAACTGGGAAGGCATTGCCTTTATAAAAGAAAACAAGTACCACAGAGTACAAGCAGAAGCAAAACACTAAGTACAAAAGAAAAGCTGAAAAGTAAATGGGCCAGAATACAAACCCAAAAAAAATTACGACTACAACCGAACAAAGTACAACAGCAAAAAGACAAACGGCTGGAAGAAGGAAGCAGCTCCTTGGTCGTCCTCCTCGGACCCTACCTGAAGGGTAGGTACAGATAGCGCAGCTCCTGGTCGTCCACCATGGATCCTACCTGAAGGGTATGTATAGATAGCCTCCTCCACGCTCTCGTCCGTCAACCTCCTCAGTGAGTCTCCACGTCGTGTAGTCCACCTCCGGGTACTTACTCGTCGTGTAGTCCACCTCCGGGTACCGTCCAGTCCTCGAACACTCGGCCTCCGTCAGCACAGCCCGTCGTCTACAACCAACACAACGAGGTGCGGGCATAGCCCGTGTAGGGGTGAGTATAATGATACTCAGTAGGTACCCCGAGACCCTCAAGGTCTCACTAAACTAACAAGGATAACCACAAAGAAAATCTCAACAGATAACCTCTACTTAGGTATATTCCCATACATATACCTAAGTTATCAAGTAACCCATCTCAATCATGAGGAAACACAAGGATTGTGAAATCAACGGATAACCTCTACCCAGATATATGCCCATACATATACCTAAGTTAGCAAGTGACCCATCTCAATCATGAGGTAAACACAAGGTCAAAAGTCTCAGCTCAAACCAGGATTTTCATTATCGAAACCGTAACTGCTGAAGAGCTCTGTCTCTGGAGTGTACAGTGGTCCTGTCATGACTCTGAGGTACTGCTCACTAACCTAAGACTGCTGAGGTACTCTTCCTGTCGAGTACCGCGGGCCTGCCACCTCACACAGTAGTGCTTCCTGCCGGGGTCTGCCACCCAACACAGTAGTGCTCCCCCCTCATAGCCTACATAGATACTCCTCCTGTCGAGTACCGCGGGTCTACCGCCTCACATAGTAGTGCTCATCTGATATGGGTCTGCAACCTCACAAAGTAGTGCTCCCAATTGGGCTACGTAAGTCACTCCGAATCGAATCGGACAAGCAGTCTTCAGGTCTCGGTCGGCTACACGGTCTCCATACTCCGTACGTTCGTCTCTGGGAGGGTCCGCTCCACGAGCTACAAGTCGATAATCCAAGTATCTCAAAGTCCCACGAAGAAGTATCTCAAAGGACCGCCTCATCATAGGGGTCTCAATTCAACAGACGGTGCGTCAATCGGACGCCTGGTCCGTGAGTTATTAGTCTTTTCGTCCTAGGGGCCCGGTTGGTTTCGTGAGCGAACCAAACCCGGCCGTATCTCAACTATACCCCGAACTCTCATAGGGTATACTCATAGGGACCGTTTCTCAACGATATAACCAATGCCGCTGACGGTTCGTCAAACGGACATTCTGTCAAAAAGGTATCAGCTTTTCCGTTCCAGGGGCCCGGTTGGATTTCGGTGCGTTCCAACCTGGCCACTATCCATCTGCATCCAAAACTCGAGCGGATAATGACAAAAGTTCTGTATCGTCAACAGGAACTCAACGCAACAGACGGCGCGTCAATCGGACGCCCGGTCTGAGAGTTATTGGCTTTTTCGTTCCAACACCCACTCTGAGAAACTTCCCAGGAGGTCACCCATCCTGATCACTACTCTAGGCGAAGCACGCTTAACTATGGAGTTTTAACCACCTAGGCTCCCGAAAAGGAAGGTTCACCTTGAGTATAGTATACCGAAACGACCGTCTCGATCCAAGGATCGCGTTGCCGCTGACGGCGAGTCATTTGGAGGCTCGTAGCCCAAGATACAGGCATTTGACCAAAAGTGGTCCGAAACTGGGGGTTTGGCCCCAGGCCGACCCGGCCCGGGCGGCGACCCGGCCCGACGACCCGGCCCGGCAGGCGGCGCGGGCCGGCGCGGCGGTGCGGCGGCGTGGGCCGGGGCGATGGCGCGGTCCGGCGCGGCGGCGCGGACCGGCACGGCGGCGCGGACCGGCACGGCGGCGCGGCCCGGGCACCGTTCGGGTGCCGCGCGCGGGCGGCAAAGCTTCCCTACCCTTTGAGAACCGCGGCCCCTTAATTGGGTCCTCCCTTGAGACTCGGCCGTGGAAAATTAATTCCCTCGGTCTCCACTGCCCGGCCGGCCCGCACTGGCCGGCCGGTTTCGCCAGCAAGGACCGGCGACGGCCGATCCTTCCTTCGCCGACACCAGCGGCCCGGTGCCGGCCGTCGGTCATCTTGCTCCGCCGCGGCCCGGAACCGGCCGCGACCTATGTCGTTCGGCGCGATGCGACGACATCGCTTCCCTCCGCCGTGGCCCCGCTCCGGCCGCGGCGCCTTTGACTTTCTTCGACATGACGCGACGGCATCGCGTTCTTGGATTTCTTTCCACGGCGCGGCGCAACGGCGCCACGCGTATCTTCCGCAATAAATTGCGTGGTGCGACGACACAACGTTTTCTCGTATCATCCTCAAGAAACCATCACGAAAAACAAAGGAGGAGGGTCGGCCGTGTTTGTGCGGTCCGACCCCCCCCCCCCCTCGCGTTATTCGATAACAAAAAGGGTTTTAAACCATGATCATCACCAAGTTTGTATTCACGAACAATTAACGAAATAAAAACCCTCAATCATCAACCGCTTGATCGGACGATCCGCGGATCAACCCGGTATTGGTTGGTCTGCGCTCGTCGTTTTTTTCTCAAATGATAAGAGAATTCCAAAATAAATTCCCCTACCTCGGCTTCATGAACGGAGTTCTTCAACGACTCGTGGAAGACAAGCGTCGTGGAGGTCGGGCGTCGTTCCGTCTAGGTTGGTGGGAGAAGAGCTCGGTGAAGTCGACCTGAGACATCACCCTCTGTATACTTTGTAGGGGGCGGTGCATCCCTTCCTTACTCCGGTTGAAGATGGTCGGAGGTGTTGCTTCACGTTCTTCGGAAACGTGGAACGTTCTTCCTCGAGAGGTTGGTGATCTTCCAAGAGTTCTTCTCCTCTCCTTAGTTCTCCCCACAATGTTTATGCCAACCCAAAAAGAAGAATATAATCTCTCTTTTTAATATTGGCAAAATGAATTAAAAAGAATTCAAACACTCAAAATAATTAATTAAGTTGGTTTAATTAATTAATTAATTGAAAAGTGTTGGCAAGAATTTCAAAAGATTGAAATTCAAATAAACCATACTTAACTCACCTCATTAATTAATCAAGTTGTCAAATATTAAAGAATGTGATTTAATGGGGAGTTGGAATGTGAGGGGTTAAGAGGGTTATGGAATTTAAGGAATTTGAAAAGGTGGGGGGGGGGGTTCGTGTGGGCCCCACCCTTTCAAATATCCACACATGGGAAGTTGGATGGATGTGGGCCCACCACCAACTTCCCATGGAAGAAGTTAACCACTTAACATTGTTAAATTTTGATTTAACAATTTTATTCACTTTTTTAATTAAACCCCAAAAATTAACTTATCCTCCCGCACAAACGCAACTACGGTAAAGGTTCTCTTAAGCGATTACCAGCGTTGTGAGTTCATCGGTGCAATTAGATTTCAATTCCGAGCACCTGTTCAAAAGATAGAAATTCCCGCTCGCTCATTCACTAAACGTACCCGAGCCAAACTTCGGAAATTAATTCCAGGCACACCGGGCCTCGGAATCAGGCGCCATCAGAAACTGCGTTCTTGTAAAATTCCAAAGAAAATTAAGAAAAAATTTTCCTTGAAATTTCCAGGTCTTTACATTACTCCCACCTCAGGGCTTTACGTCCCCGTAAAGCTTCAACACAAACTAGGGTCACAAAAGCGGTACAGAGCACGCATCTGAGCCTTCCGCTACCATGTGCTCACCTGGAGGTTCCATACTGCCAAAGAAAGTGCACCCGAGGAATCGATCGTCCTCGTAGGATCTGCTCCTGTCGATCCTCGATCCCCACTGGAACCTCCGTGAAAGACATCCCATCACCATCGTCCAGCTCCTCATGGTCGATGATATGCGAAGGGTCGAGAACGTATCTCCTCAGTTGAGATACGTGGAATTCATCATGCACCTGGTGCAACTGCGGTGAATGGGTCAAGCGGTAAACCACCCCGCCTAACCAGCTGAGGACCTAAGAAGGTCCGCTCAACCTCGGATATAACTTGCCGCCTTGGCCACTTCTCCGTAAACCTCGTCGAGGTGAGTCTCGTATAAGGACGTGATGGTCATCCTCGAACTCTAAAGGCCTCCAAGTCCTATCAGCATAAGGCTTTTGTCGGCCCTTTTCCGTCCTCATCCGCTCTTGGATGAGCTGGACCTTCTCTAGTCTCACAAGAGCTGCTATGATTTCTTCTTTGCCGATAAGAGAAACCCGGTCTCATCCCCTGGATGAACCACATTCGTTGCCTAATACAGTCAATCCTGACATGAATGATGCATTCATGCCAAGGATGACGTCATAAGGCCTCGACGTAACCACTAATTGATCCAACTGTCACTCTCGCCTCCAAGGGTCGAGTCACACTGTAGGCATCAGTGTGAGGTCACTAGGTCCCCTCCAGTAGAAATCTAGAACGTGAGGGTCAAGTCAACAATTTAACCAGGACCACTCAGTATCAACCAAACAAAAGGATAGGAAAGAAAACATCTCAAAGATAAGTGTCTTTTTATTATTCCATCTCATAGTACAAAGACATGAATACAACAGCAACATGGAACTAGAAGTACAAGAGACGTATCCACTAGTTCCGCTCCTTTCCACCTGCTCCTGGAACTCTACTGCCTTGGTGGCTCCTCCAAAGCTTAAAGGTCAACTGTACATGGAGTCGGACAATCACGTGCCAGGTGACCCTTTCCGCCGCATGAGTAACACAACCTGCTTCTGGCACGCCTAACTCTGTTTCCACCCCGTGTGCCCCACACCACCGGTCCTAAAACCCGAGATCGTCCAATTGCTAGTCTGGTCCTCCTGGACCTCTGCATCATCTGTCTACTGCCCATATATGACTCGGCTACTGATCGAAAAACACGCGGCAAAGGCAGAAGATCCTGTACACGCTCGGGGTGTAGATCTACTGGCACAAACTCCACCCTGAAGAAGGTCTCGAAGTCTTCCCATGCGAAGTTCATCTCATCGCAAAACAGGAACAAGTGGCTCCACCACCTGCATGCTGCTGCCTGTAGGAGGCTGGTAGAAAAGATCAACATGAAGTCTGTCGGCGTCCCCACTAGCTTGAAGACTCTCACCACAGCCTCGCGCCAAACCTCAGCCGCCTGCGGGTCCGTCTCTCCCCGGAACCTGGGTGGCCTCTGGTGCTGGAACTTGTGCAGTGCGCTCAAGCGTCGTGCATCGCCTACTTCTGGGGCTGGTGGCATCGGTGGCCCAACGTATGGTAGTACCGCTGGTGCCTCCACTGGTGCCTCAACTGCAAGAGGGCCCTGCACCGAAGCCTCGTCGCTCGACAGGCTGTCAGCACGCACATCCCTCTGGGCTCTAGCTGGTCGTCCGTGAAAAGGCATCCTGAAAGAAACATCGTGACATGGTCAAACGTTTATACCTGGTGAGCTGACCTGGTTTGAGCTGTTTTAAGGGAAAACCTTTGAAAACACACACGCAATCAGTGTTTTCGTGCACAAAGTCGGAAATCAGTTGTCAGGGTCCTGGTGTATAGATACGTCGGCCGCCTGCATCAACACTGGACTCCCTGAACTGAAATCCACACTCGGTACTCTTAACACTATTGCTTCACAGAAAGAAAAAGTCAAAGTCATAAGTTCTACGGTAGAACCGAACTCCTCTGATACCAATTTGTCACGACCCGTTCTCGGGGCCCGTGCCATGACTACCCCAGGCCCGCCTTCCATAGGCCAGGGGCTGGCGACTAGCACCAAAGGCGAAAAATCCCGATAAATGGGAAGGCATTGCCTTTATAAAAGAAAACAAGCACCACAGAGTACAAGAGGAAGCAAAACACTAAGTACAAAAGAAAAGCTGAAAAGTAAATGGGCCAGAATACAAACCCAAAAGAAAGTACGACTACAACCGAACAAAGTACAAAACAAAAAGACAAACGGCTGGAAGAAGGAAGCAGCTCCTAGGTTGTCCTCCTCGGACCCTACCTGAAGGGTAGGTACAGATAGCGCAGCTCCTGGTCATCCACAACAGATCCTACCTGAAGGGTAGGTATAGATAGCCTCCTCCATGCTCTCATCCGTCAACCTCCTCAGTGAGTCGTCACGTCGTGTAGTCCACCTCTGGGTAATGACTCGTCGTGTAGTCCACCTCCGGGTACCGTCCAATCCTCGAACACTCGGCCTCCGTCAGCACTGCCCGTCGTCTGCAACCAACACAACGAGGTGCAGGCATAGCCCGTGCAGGGGTGAGTATAACGATACTCAGTAGGGACCCCGAGACCCTCAAGGTCTCACTAAACCAACAAGGATAACCACAAAGAAAATTTCAACAGATAACCTCTACTTAGGTATATGCCCATACATATACCTAAGTTATCAAGTAACCCATCTCAATCACGAGGAAACACAAGGATTGTGAAATCAACGGATAACCACTACCCAGGTATATGCCCATACATATACCTAAGTTAGCAAGTGACCCATCTAAATCATGAGGTAAACACATGGTCAAATGTCTGAGCTCAAACCAGGATTTTCATTATCGAACCGTAACTGCTGAAGAGCTCCGTCTCTGGAGTGTACAGTGGTCGTGTCACAACTCCGAGGTACTTCTCACTAACCTAAGACTGCTGAGGTACTCCTCCTGTCGAGTACCGCGGGCCTGCCACCTCACACAGTAGTGCTTCCCGCCGGGGTCTGCCACCCAACACAGTAGTGCTCCCCCCTCATAGCCTACAGAGGTACTCCTCCTGTCGAGTACTGCGGGTCTGCCACCTCACATAGTAGTGCTCATCCGATATGGGTCAGCCACCTCACAAAGTAGTGCTCCCCATTGGGCTACATAATTCACTCCGAATCGAATCGGACAAGCAGTCTTCAGGTCTCGGCCGGCTACACGGTCTCTGTACTCCGTACGCTCGTCTCTAGGAGGGTCCGCTCCACGAGCTACAAGTTGATACTCCAAGTATCTCAAAGTCCCACGAAGAAGTATCTCAAAGGACCGCCTCGTCATAGGGGTCTCAACGCAACAGACGGCGCGTCAATCGGACGCCTGGTCTGTGAGTTATTAGTCTTTTCGTCCCAGGGGCCTGGTTGGTTTCGTGAGCGAACCAAACCCGACCGTATCTCAACTGTACCCCGAACTCTCATAGGGTATACTCATAGGTACCGTTTCTCAACGATATCACCAACGCCGCTGACGGTTCGTCAAACGGACGTTCTATCAGAAAGGTATCAGCTTTTCCGTTCCAGGGGCCCGGTTGGATTTCGGTGCGATCCAACCCGGCCACTATCCATCTGCATCCAAAACTCGGGCGGAGAATGAAAAAAGTTCTGTATCGTCAACAGGAACTCAACGCAATAGACGACACGTCAATCGGACGCCCGGTATGAGAGTTTTTGGCTTTTTTCGTTCCAACACCCACCCTGGGAAACTTACCAGGAGGTCACCCATCCTGATCACTACTCTAGGCCAAGAATGCTTAACTATGGAGTTTTAACCACGTAGGCTCCCGAAAAGGAAGGTGCACCTTGAGTATAGTATACCGAAACGACCGTCTCGATCCAAGGATCGCGTTGCCGCTGACGGCGAGTCGTTTGGAGGCTCGTAGCCCAAGATACGAGCATTTGACCAAAAGTGGTCCGAAACTGGGGGTCTGGCCCCGGGCCGACCCGGCCCGACCCCCCCTGGGTCGGCCGAACCAGGTCGACCCGGCCCGGGCGGCGACCCAGCCCGAAAACCCGGCCCGGCTCGGAAAACCCGGCCCGGCCGGCGGCGCGGTCCGACGCGGCGGAGTGGGCCGGCGCGGCGGTGCGGCGGCGGGGGCAGGTGCGGCGGCGCGGTCCGGCGCGACGGCGCGGCCTGGGTGCCGTTCGGGTGCCGCGCGCGTGGGGAAAAGCCCCCCTCCCCTTTGAGAACCGCGACTCCTTAATTGGGGCCGCTGTTGAGACCCGGCCGGGGGAAATTAATTCCCCCGGTCTCCACTGCCCGGCCGACCCGCACTGGCCGGCCGGTTTCGCCAGCAAGGACCGGTGACGGCCGGTCCTTCCTTCGCCGACACCGGCGGCCCGGTGCCGGACGCCGGTCATCTTGCTCCGCTGCGGCCCGGAACCAGCCGCGGTTTATGCCATTCGGCGCGATGCGATGGCATCGCTTCCCTCCGCCGCAGCCCCGCTCCGGCCGCGGCGCCTTCGACTTTCTTCGATGCGACGCGACGGCGTCGCGTTCTTGGATTTATTTCCACAGTGCGGCGCGACGGCGCCGCGTGTATCTTCTGCAATAAATCGCGTGGTGCGACGACACCACGTTTTCTCGTATCATCCTCAAGAAACCATCCCGAAAAACAAATGAGGAGGGTCGGCCGTGTTTGTGCGGTCCGACCCCCCCCCCCCCTCGCGTTATTCGATAACAAAAAGGGTTTTAAACCATGATCATCACCAAGTTTTTATTCACGAACAATTAAATAAATAAAAACCCTCAATCATCAACCGCTTGATCGGACGATCCACGGATCAACCCAGTATTGGTTGGTCCGCGCTCGTCGTTTTTTTCTCAAATGATAAGAGAATTCCAAAATAAATTCCCCTACCTCGTCTTCAAGAACGGAGTTCTTCAATGACCCGTGGAAGACAAGCGTCGCGGAGGTCGGGCGTCGTTCCGTCTAGGTTGGTGGGAGAAGAGCTCGGTGAAGTCGAGCCGAGACGTCACCCTCTGTATACTTTGTAGGCGGCGGTGCATCCCTTCCTTACTCCGGTTGAAGATGGTTGGAGGTGTTGCTTCACGTTCTTCGGAAACGTGGAACGTTCTTCCTCGAGAGGTTGGTGATCTTCCAAGAGTTCTTCTCCTCTCCTTAGTTCTCCCTACAAGGTTTATGCCAACCCAAAAATAAGAATATAATCTCTCTTTTTAATGTTGGCAAAATCAATTAAAAAGAATTCAAACACTCAAAATAATTAATTAAGTTGGTTTAATTAATTAATTAATTGCAAAGTGTTGGCAATAATTTCAGAAGATTGAAATTCAAATAAACCATACTTAACTCACCTCATTAATTAATCAAGTTGTCAAATATTAAAGAATGTGAGTTAATGGGGAGTTGGAATGTGAGGGGTTAATAGGGTTAGGGAGTTTAAGGAATTTGAAAATGTGGGGGGGGGGTCGTGTGGGCCCCACCCTTTCAAATATCCACACATGGGAAGGTGGATGGATGTGGGCCCACCACCAACTTCCCATGGGAGAAGTTAACCACTTAACATTGTTAAAATATGATTTAACAATTTTATTCACTTTTTTAATTAAACCCCAAAAATTAACTTCTCCTCCCGCACAAACGCAACTACGGTAAAGGTTCTCTTAAGAAATTACTCGCGTTGCGAGTTCATCGGTGCAATCGGATTTCAATTATGAGCACCGGTTCAAAAGATAGAAATTCCCGCTCGCTCGTTCACAAAACGTACCCGAGCCAAACTTCGGAAATTAATTCCGGGCACACCGGGCCTCGGAATCAGGTGCCGTCAGAAACTGCGTTCTTGTAAAATTCAAAAGAAAATTAAGAAAAAATTTTCCTTGAAATTTCCGGGTCTTTACATAAATAATATATTTCTAAAATATAATAGTTTTTATTTCATATATTTCACATATTATATTTAAACCCATCCTTATTACCTTTTATGTAAAGAATTTATTATTCACATCGCTTCATGGGGAGGTAGTTGGTCATACACACGAGCAACATTATCATATTTTGAAAGAATAAAAAGTATGAATTTATAAGGTATATAATAATTATATAATTTTATATTAATTTAATAAATATCATATAAAAAAATTTAATCCATCATTATATCAATCTGTGAGAGGTGGTGTTGGAAAACAAATAACATAGGTTTGCAAGGTGATAATACTCTTTACAGATGAATGATGATTTCATAACCCATTTGACAGAAGAGGAGATAGATTTAGTGTATTACATTCACTTAATAAAATATTATTTCCTGAAATATATTGATTATATTATATATAAATTGTTTAATATTAATATAATAATTTTTCAAAGAAAGAAAATATAATGCTTGCTTAGGGACTTTACCTATTCTTCGAACATGTTCTTTAGGTTGACATCAAAAAGATTATTAGGTTGGATTTGTGACAATAATAATTAATCTATCCAGAGAGGAGGGATTTAATCATGTAATTTTTTATGTTATTTTCTGAACCAAATGTATTTTCCGTGTTAATATGAGAGGAGAGGGGCAGACTTTAATAAGTTAGGTGAGTGGCACAGTTTTAATTTTAAAAAAGAAAAAGGGGTTCCCCCATTTTTAAAATGACCAAGTCTAAAAAATAGTGCAATATAAAACCATATAGTTTTTAATCTCATTATAAAACCATAAAATTAGTTTTATACAGCAATAGATTTAATTTTATCCCTTATCCTTTTACTTTTCCCCTAGTAAACACATTTTCACTTTAACTAGGGTAATTAATATATTTACACTATATTATGGAAAAAAAATTAATATGAACTTATTATATAACATAAATTATTATGATTCAAAATATGGAATCCATTTTTCATTATTCCACTCATATAAGTTTAAAGTTGTATTTTAAAAATAATCTTGTAGACGCGATGAGAAAGTGGGTTTCCAAAGATAAAATGTTCAGAAATTTAATTTTTTTTTAAAAAATAAAATATAAAATTTGTTCCAATGGAGTAAATTGGATTAAAATATAAATATATTAAAAAAATTACCTTTAAAACAATCTTAAAAATTTTAATTTTTTTTAAAATCTATAAATAAAATGCAATTTTTAAATACAAAGCAGTAATTCTCACTATTCATCAACAAGTTTTTCTTCTTAGAAAATTATCAAAACTCACCCGAACATAATATTGAAATGTTAATTTCAGAGCATAATTTCATTTTTCCAATAATGTGTTTAAATTTTTTGAAAAACTAATTTTAAAATAATTGTAAAAAACATGAAAATTATGTTTTTTTTTAATTTTTTTTTATTAAATGTAAAATTATTTTTACTATTTTCTATGGTCTATAAAACACAAGAGATGTATATTAAATGTTATATTCAATTAATAATATGTAAATTAAATTAAAATAATTATGCAAAATTGATTCTTTTTATGTTTTGAGTTAGATAATGTTTATGTGCATAAAAATAGATTTCAGAAAAAGATTTCCTTATTTGTACATTGTATTTGTTACCATTTATAATTAATTGGTCATAAAGATATCTTATTATATACATGTTTAAACCATATATATTCGTAATTTATTTAATCCAATTTATAAAAAACAATTTATTATTTTGGTGATAACTATCATATTAAATAATATAATTTTAAAAATATGTGATGTTTCGTTTATGAGAATGTTCTATTGACATAGAAAAAAGAAGCGATGACCTTGCTGGGTAGGATTGTATGTTATGAAGCCCAATTAATGGAGATTTCAATGGAGTTAGAATCTCTAAAAATTAATCTTGATCAGTCCCAATATGAGATCCAACGACTAAAGCCTGAGTAAAACCAATTATGGGATAAGTTCAGGCTCATTGAGATCACAACCCAAACCATATTCGTCTTACCACCCCATGATAATATCACCATCACCCACCTCACCATTAGAGTGTTCGCTGTGTAAAAGGGGGTAATTTGTCTCATCCCAAATAGTATGCATATTTATATTTCATTTCCAATAAAATAATGATTATACCTATACAATTTTTTTATTTTTAATTGATTATGTAATGAGTTTGATAAAAAATTAAATTTCAATACAAAAAAACACAAGTTTTATTTCTCAGTTATATGAAATCTCAATTAATATATTTTATGAGGATTTAATGAATTAAGTTGAAATTTAATAAAATATTATTACTAAATAGTATATATTAAATATAAGTGATAATATAACTTCTTGAAATGAAAATTTAATATTTATAAGGGCTGGAATACTGTTATTTTCAAAATACCAGTATTTTTCTCTAAATATGTATTTTAATTTAATAGTGTAATTTCTTATAATTAAGAATTTTTTTATAAAATAAATATATTTTAATTTTCATAAAAATTTATCCAATTTTTTATTTTTTATTATTTTCTGAGACAATTGAATTTCCATGTAAAAATAAAATTTAATAAAAATATATAGTGTGTATTATGACATAATAATTAGAAAAAAGTGATGTAGAATGTCAAAAAATGGGATCAATGAAAAAAATCTATTTTTCTACTTTAAAATAATTTTTTTCATAATATTTTATTAATTTTATAATCCCTTTTTGAATCGTCCAAAACCTATACTATATTTTATGGTTTTAAAATAAATTATTTTTAAATATAACTCACATCCACATCATGAAGGGTTTGATATTAATGTTCTTGGTTCGTGGACTTATAAAATAATGAAAACTAATCCTATTCTTCCGAAACCATGGGATAACCAATGGAAATATTGGGGGTTTATATTAATTTATTTTATAGTTTCTAGAAACTAATATTGGAATATAATAAATATTTTCCTTATCTTTTCCTGTATAAACTCACTGGAAGTCCAGTGTTCCCCGAATTAATGTTTGAAATATATAAAATATATTGAATAAAAAATTCTTGTAGTTTTCTTGGAAACATTGAGTAACTTCTCAATGGATTCCTGTATAATAAATCTGAGGTCATTGTTGAGTTTAAACTGTTGGTTTTACTTTATATGCAACATAACCTTTGTCGGCATGAGTCATTTGTTAAAAAGTGATAATAGGAATAAAATGAATAAAAATAAATAAATAAATTATGTCATTCCATTCATTGAGAAAGATACTGAGATTTATATATAAGTATATGGTCAGGAAAATCCTAAGCATTAGCCACATGACCCTTGAGCCATTTCAGAACTGTTGGAGAGAGAATTGGAGGATCTCCCTTAGACAAATACCAACCAGATCTTAGATCACTAATCGATGTGCAACATGACTTAGAGATCTCACCAAAAATAATGATGTATGCCATTTCATCATTAGCGTATGATCCATATCGAGGTAGGATGGTTTTTTTATTGGATTCTTTCCCTATTTTTATATTTCTTTTATTAACATGAATAAATCGATAAATGGATTGATTGGTGGATCAATCATTTTATGGGATTGGTTATCTGCAGTGATATTTTTGGGGGAATTGATTCCTTTTTATTTTTTTACATCTTTATTCATCATTATAATGGAAATATTTTGATATAAAAACAAAAATTATCTGAGGTCTGTTCACTGTGGTTATTATTGCACTTATCTCCCACATTTTTCATTGGTGGAGATTTTATTTCCTAATGGATCTACCAAAATACTAAAAAATTGATCATTTTGCATCCATTTTTTGGTGAAAATATTTTATATCATATATCTAGCATCAATATGAAGTAGGTATCTTATAACATTGGTAGAAAAAAATGGATTAGACCAGACTGGAGACCCCTAATTCGAGGGGGGAATGCGATGGCGATGAGAACCTACCGTTGGAATTTCATGAACGGTTTTGATTTCCAGATTCTGATGAGAGACAATGGTGAGGCCTGCCAAAAGTATATCAAAAAAATTCGGAAGGATTGTGGTCCAAATACGAGGTGGCGATAGTGGGATCATATATAGAAGGAAAAAATGGTTTTTTAGAGAAACCCAGTCAACATGTCGTTTAATATGGATCTACACACATTATGAAACCATTATAGTGGTAGATACAATTTTTGGAGGAAGTTAAGGATCACATGGCGTGTGAACCTATCAGTTGGTGTATGGACCTATCACCCAATGTGTGACCCTATCACATGGTGTGTAAACCTATCACATGTTTTTCGACCCCTACTTGATGCCCCGGTTTGTAACTAAAAGATTACACAAACACAACCTGAGAGTACATGTCCATAGGCATCCCATCTACTCCTACATAGACATGTCCATGACAGGGCTACATTGGAATAGCCATGTACATGGACATTGTTCGGGGCACACCTTGTACTTCTACACAGGCATTTGAATAGGTTTTTTTACATGGGTAGAACCGGTACTAAAGGTACACACCATATACTTCTTTAAACGTCGCTTGGAGCCCTTGTCCCCTTTATATTGGAGAAGATTCATTAGGATACTCTCCCTATATCCATTTCCCTAAGGTTTAGTATTGATTAACCTCTGACACATAGGATTATGATATATTCAGTAGGACTTCTTGGATAGAGTTTTTTTTGAATCCTTTTGTGAGGTTGAGTGTGAGATCATCTATTCATATTTTTACACTAGGTGGAGATCACGACATTATCATGACCAACATTACATAGGTTCCAATTTTATACCCAACAGGTTATTCCTTACTATGTTTTTGGTATACCCCTATCCCTGGGTGTGATCCTCATATGTGTATCATATCCCAAAATAATTATAGTGTATACTTCTATGATGATACCCAATGGGAACTAACTCTTTTTACATTCGTCATCAATGTTATCTCACTCATGTTGTGTGTTCTACTATATGAGTGATATGTGGAACCTTTGGATTGAATCCTTGGATGTTATTATGGTTGTGAGTTTACATTGTGATTTTGTGTCTTTTTTTAGTATATCTAGATATTATTATTATATGTACTATAAACATATATTTGAGTGGAGATGTTTTTATTCTTTTTTTATATACTATTTCATTTTTAGGTTTCCTAATGGGAATTTTTATACTTTTACCAAAATGGTATTTTCTCACATGTGTCATATTTTGGACATAAGATTAATCTTTAGATAGAGTCATTGAGTCACCAGGACCAGGATATTCTTAGTGAGACTGAATAGACTTAGGTGTGTACCTATGGTACCTTGATAGAAGTACGTAGTTTACTTATAGGTTAGTATTATTTTAAGCTCTTTGTGATGGAATTTTATTTTTCCCTATATACTCTCCAATACTTCTTATCATACTCTGGTTGTTGGATTTAGATGTATACATGCATGATTGTTCATTTTTTAAATTTTATCATTTAATGGGATTATTGATGTGTGTGTGTGTACAGATACATAGTATAAGGCATCCCATGTCAGTGATATGCCTACTCAACAATAGTCTCCATCCCCTGATCTATTTTAGGTGGTCTTGGGGGGTCATAGAATGGGATCCTTTGGGACAATTCATAACAGAGTGGTATTAGAGGTAGTGGGTTCTACTTTAGCACTAAACTCTAAGATATTAGTATGGGGATACAATGTTATGTTTTTCATGTTCATTTTTTTATGCTAGGGACTCCACTAATAGTGTAGCATCCAACACATACATGCACTAGTATTCTGGCCACATTCCTTTTGAATTGGTAAATTAGAACATTGGTTGTAGGGAAACCAATAACACATGCATCATATAGGAATTGGTTGTGGTTCCCATGTCCTTCACTTATCACTACATATATGTTATATGACCTTGGTACATATTCTTCTCTTTCAGGGTTCCTATGTGAAATATTACCATAGGGATTCAGTGTTAGGATCATATAGTGATCGCCTTAGAGATGAGGCATCAATATAGGGACTAGTTTCATAAATGTTACTTCTGTGTGGTGAACCAGCTATCCCAAAAACTATAGAGTAGTAGATGGTACCCACAGTACTAGCTGATGTGGTGTTAAAGATGAAAGAACATCACATGTTCCAGGGATAATGAACCATCAAGATCTATTATGACCCATCCCATAGGTGGATGTGACATGAATTCTCCATTAGGTCAGGACCCCAACATACTAGATGGTGGTCCTGGAGATGATCCTTCTTCATGGATCAACAAGATGATGATGAGGCCCGGTGACCGAGTCATATAATGAGGAGACTCTAGGATGGCCATAGCTGACTTCCTTTTCATATAGGAGTTCTCTATAGCTATTCTGGGATTTGTACACATACAAGATCTTCTACAACTTCAGTATGGAAATATGTTTGTTTCTGAGTATGCAATGATGTTTTCCAACCACTCTAGGTAATCGATTTATATGGTTCATTATTATTTCCTTAAGGATTAAAAAATTGGTCTAGGACTATCTAGAGATGTAAGATATAATTTTATAACTGTTTGAATTCATATATATACTATGTTTCTAGGTTGATATTTGATGTTTTGTAGTTTTCGGGCTGAGCAGACGCAGATAGTGGTCGCTGGCAGCGGGCATGTAGGGGCCGAGATTTCTCCAGGATGGAGTTGACATCAGTCTTAATGACCTAGATGAGTGAAATTCTTTAGGAATATATACATGGAAAGAGATTATATGGTTAAGGGATTACATTATGGTTTATGGCATCCCAGGTAGCAGTGGTGCTACTCATGTGACTATAAGGGACATCTTGTATGAGAATTTCTAACCAGTTGTATAGATGACAGGGAGATAGTGGATGGAATATCAAGGATGAGAGAGTTGTAGTATCATGTAGTTTTATTGGATAGAGAATGGGGGACATGATTAGGGAGATAATTTAGGTGAGGTAGAAACATTGAACTTTTCACACCACCACTACCCGGTGGTATGCACAAGGATTATGGTGTTGGAGGATTGGGGCGGGGACATCTGTTTGAGGATGAGGATTATGATCTAGAGGCTCTTGGATTTAAATGATCTATAATATGTGTCTTTTCTAACATATATTTAGAAATTTTTTAGATAGTTTCTTTTCATTCCTTTATATCCACATATCTAATTATATAGGTAGAGATTTCTGTTGATCCCTTTACTCATTCCTTATGCTTTGAGACTCCTACTAGAGATGGATAAGTGATCACACACCTATGTTAATGGTGTGAAATAACTCGTGGATGTGAGAGTTTGTATTTGTATATCTTTATAGAAATTATGATCCCTTCTGAATTAATCTTATGTATGGACTAGTTATCTATAGTCTATGCCTAAATTGACTGTTTCAGGAGGAGGATGCAGTGTGTCAGTAGTGATGAGATTAGGGTTTCCTTTATTAGTGAAAAAGAATCTAAGGAAGTTTAGGATGGACTCATGCATAGGAGGGTGTGGTTGATTACTCATCAATAAGCTAGCATGACCCATAGTGTAGTGGATGTTATGAATTTTCCATTCCCTCTAATGGTTGCGGGGATTGAGTATGTATTTTCTGATAATGTTCCAGGCGTACATCCCTACTAAGTGATAGAATTATGAATTTATCTATACCCTATGATGAACCCAATATCTACACCATCATATCATATTCCCCCCAAAATGCTTCACGAGTTGAGGGTGCAGTTGGTGGTCTTGCATAGGATAGCATTTGTTAAACCATTTATTTCACCCAAGGAAACCACATTTCTATTAACCAACAAGGCATATAATATATTGAGGTTATTTTTGGACTACTGGTTCTTGTATCAGGTGACTTTAAATAAAAATTATCTACTATAAAGGATGTATGATCTCTCTGATCTATTGAAAGGATTTTTATGGTTCTCCAAGATGACCTTGAACCAGGTTTCCATCATTTGGGAGTATATTATGGTTATATATCAAAAATAGAATCAAGATGTCCCTATAATCACTATGAGTACTTGTTGATTCCCTTTTGGATGAATAATTACATATTACTGTTTTTGGGACTCATGAATCTAGTCTTTTATCCCTTCTCATTCAAATTTTTTGTTGTCTTTGTCGATGATATCCTTCTGTACATGGTGTCTGCGAATGAGCACACGCGACACATTAGGATGGTTTTGGATGTAATCCAAGAGCCCCTACTTTATGGGAATATCTCAAAAGTGATAGTTCTTGATACAATACTTCCACTTTATGGGACATGTTATCTCTGTAGATGGAGTTTTGGTGGGCACATCCAAGGTCAAAACATTGTTATCTTGGGATCCACCCATGATTATTACAAAAGCGGGGAGCTTACTTGGTTTGGATGGATACTACTGGAGATTCATACATGAATTATATATGACATAAAAACCCATGGCAACATTTACTCAAATGGGGAAACCATTCATGTGGATAGATTTTTTCCAGTGGGATTTTCTGGATTTGAGATTGGGAATGCTGAGAGCTCCCATCATGAGCTTTCCAGAGGAGGGTGTTGAGTACGTAGTGTTCTTCGATGGTTTAGGAACTTTTCTTGGATCTATTCTGATGTAGAGGCTATCAATTATTTCATAAGGTTCACATTATATGAGACTACATGATAAGAACTACATGACCCATGATATTGATTTATTACTAGTAGTCCTCTCACTAAAGATGTGGCGATACTACCTAATGGATGAGAAGTTTTTCACCTGTTTTGACCAAAATATTATAGATTATATATTTTCTCGGAATGATATAATGTTCAGATAAAGGTGATTTATAGAGTTAATATAATATTATGACTTTGGGATTGTTTATACCCCAATAAAGTGGAATGTGGTACTAAATTATATTAGTAGTAGATCATGTTCTAAATTGTGGAATCAGGTGTCGGAGTAGTCTATCTTGTTATAGTAATCCTTTATGGATGGATATGGAGTACTTTACCACTAGTCGATGGTTTTTACCCATACACTTTTATAGCGAGTCAGGGAGGCCCTTGTTGGTTATACCAACTATGGAACCCTACAAACATAGATGTCCACTGGACATGCTCCTAATGATTTTTAGTGGTACATCCAGGTGTGAAAAGTATGTACCATGACCTCTGACATCCATTCTAGTGGTTATTCGTGAAGAAGTAAGTTGAGTAGTTTGTTTATCGATGCCTTAATTTTAAGAAAGTGAATAATGAGAAGAATGTTTTGATGGGTTTAGATCAACCCCTTTATGTTTCATTATTGATGTGGGATGGGATATCCGTAGAATTTTTTATGGTGTTTCCATGCATGTTCATAAAAAATGATTCCACATAGGTTATCATATATAAAATCTCCAAGTCAACCCACTTCCTTGATAGTTAGGTGAATATTTCAGTAGATACCATGGGATGCCTCTATACACAGAAGATATTTCAACTCCATAGAGTTCCATCAGTGATAGTTTCTAACCACAATTATCTATTAACATATTTGTTATGGAAGGGTTTGTAGGAGATTTTTGGGACTCAAGTTCTCTTGAACATAGTGTTTAATCCCTAGACTGATGTTCGAATGAGTAGACAATTCTGGTTCTGGACGGTATATTGAAAGCTTTTGTATTGGACATTGGACATAGTTGGAAGGTTCACCGAATCCTAGTATAGTTCGTGTTCAACAACATCTATCATTATTTTATTGATATGGAACCATTTAATGCCTTGTACGGGTGACCCAAAGGGTCACCACTTTGTTTGACCGACCTAGGAGATTCAGCACTCATGATCCCAATGATGGTGTAATAAAATACCATGAAAGTAAATATCATCCATTAGTAGATAAGGACTACACATAGAAATTATAATTACTATATGGATATATGAAAGAGGCATTTGGAATCCCAGGAGGGAGACCATGTATTCCTACATGCTTCATCTTGACATGGATTTTGGTAATTTTGTAGGGGTGACAAGATATCTCTGATATTTCATTGGACCTATATAGATACTGCATAGACTGGGTGAGGTGTCCTGCCTATTAGATCATCCTCAACAGTTAGACCGAGTATAATATGTCTTCCATGTTTCGTAGCTGAGTAGGTACATTCATGACTCATCGCACATTATCAACATGAGTGAGATGGACAAAAAGGATGGAAATAATTTTCTGAGTGTCAGGTAGAGATCGAGGATAGGCAGGAGACAATCATTCTTGGATGAAAAATTACATTAATACATGTCTACTGGTACAATGGGAATATTCAAGAGAGTAACTGGGTTAGTGAGGCTCATATATGTGCTCAGTACCCACATCTCTTTGTGTAGCCACTTGTTTGGGATTTTAAAGTCATAAATCCTCAAGGTGGGGATAATGTAATGCCTCATATTTTCCATCAAATATTATTTGATATTGTATTGAATATTTTTTAAAGAATAAGATGAGATTAAATACTGATTTTGAGTCCCATTGTACTCGAAATAAATGTTTGAAATATATTAAATATATTAAATTTCACGTGCACACTTTTTTCCCAAAAAAGTAGAATACAATCTATTTTTAGTCCCATGTTAGAAATATAAGGGAACCATTTACTTTAAAACACATGTTTTACCATGTACGTTATATAACCTTTTTCATCATGGGTCCTTTGTGGAAGAGTCATTGTGGGAAAAAATGAATAAAAATATATAAATAAATTATTTTATTCCATACATTGGCGCAACAACCTCAATTATACAATAATTATACAATTATTCCAAATTATTAAGGTAATCATCATAACCCTAGAGCTATTGGAGAACCATTGGAGATAAAGATTGAGAAAATCTATTAGATAAACACTAACCATATTGTGGATCGTTTATCAGTGTGATGGGATTCTGAGATCTCACCAAAAACAATGTTGCAATCATGTTCTTATACAATGATCTATCCATCATAAGGTATGATGTTTTTTATTGTATTCTTTCCCTTTCTTTAATTCCTATGAAGAAAATGAATCAATAGGCCAATGAATTGATTACAGATCAATCATTTTGGTGGATGGGTTATCTTTGGGGATATTTTTTGGAGAATTGATTCATGTTTATTTGTTTACCTCTTTGTTCATCATTCTAATGGAACTGGGGAGAGGAAAACTCAATTATTATACAAGTTTCATTCCTTAGGGTAGTGATTGTGCATATCAGCCCCATTTTTCTACATTTATTGCTCAGGTTTATATTGGTCAGTGGTTCAACCCAAATACCAAGTAATAGATCATTGCACACCCATTTTTTGTCATAATTATTTGATATCATATATCTGAAATCTGTATGGCATGAAGATCATGTGTCAGTGGTAGCGTAAAATTAATTAGATCATATTAGAGAACATTGGTTTGATTGGGGATGTGGGATGGTCATGGAATCCTACATTGGGTGTTTCCCAAATGGTTTGATGGTTCGATTCTTGTGAATAGCCACAATGAGGCATCACCAGAGTATATCTATGTTTTCTAGTGAGGTGATGGTTGAAATCTAAGGTAATGGTGTTATGATAATTAATTATAAGAAAAAAAGGGTTTTTGGTAAAACCCAATCAACACAACGTGTACTTCATATACTAATGTCGTGTTAAGACCTTACAATAGTGGCTATGGGTTTTGTGATTATGCTAAGGATCACATGTAGAGTGATCCTGTCACATGGCATATGACCCCTTCTGGATAGATTAGTGTGTTTCATAGAGTGAACAGTGACATGGCCTAATTGTACACAACCACAAGTACACCATGTAATCCTACACAAACACATCCAGGTTAGGTCTACAAAGGTATAACCCTGTACTCTGACAAGGGTTTAAGTACAAAGGTAGAAGAAATTTATTTTCTTCTATGCAGACATGGTTATGGGCCATTTTACACTGGTCAGGGCTATGTGTCAAATCGATATTCCATGTACTCTTTAAAACATTTCTTATAGCCCTTTTCCTATGTATATTAGACAAGTTTGATTAGGGTTCTTTCCCTATATCCATTTCCATAATGGTGATTATAGAGTCTCCTTTTACACATATGATAATGATATCTACAGTAGTGTAACACCCAAACCCCAGAAGCCCAGAGTTGGTGAATTATTATATATCATTGGAATGATCAAAAAAGATCATGTCTTGAAAGACCTATGAGTTTAGTAGCCTTGGAAGTACTAGATACATATATACGGTTTACATTACAGCATAAAATGGGAAAAAATAACAACATCGTTTCCATAGAAAACATTGAGATCCCATAGACTATCCCTGCAGGTCAGTCATAATATACTACTTTACATCTTGGGAAAATAAAACATAATAAAGCACTGAGCATAGATTCTCAGTAAAGGTAAATAATTTAGCAGAATCTATAAACTTTTAAGGAAAGATGTGTAATAAAACAAGAGCCTTTTAAACATAAACTTGAACATAATATGGAAAAAATAAATTAAAAATTTCCATATAAACATGCACATGGATATTCTACCAGTCGAATAATCACATGTAATAACTAATTTAATAATGATGGAATGTATAGTACCAACATTTAATTTCTGTGTCAAGGCCTCGTGCTTGGACCTATGGGCTAACTGTAACCAGACCAAAACCAAGAGAGCCTCTATAACTAGACACCATCCTGGAGAGCCTCTATAACCGGACTCCAACCCGGAGAGCCTCTATAACCGGACTCCAACCCGGACGATCTTCCGTAACCGGACCCCAACCTAGAGGGCTTACTTTTACCTATCCCCAACCCGGAATATACTAGTTTAATACATTCATCATAAGAAAGGGTTAAAATATAATATAAGAATTTGTATTAAAACTAGCATACGAAATTTCAATACTTTATTCATAAACCATGAATGGTATAAAAATAACACATCCATAGTCAAACATATCACAAAACATTCAATAAAATATGGAATATTTGTATCATAATAAATCAACTTCAAACAAGTTTAAAATCCATTAAAGGATGATGAAATAGATGAAAATGATCGGTAAAATTCTTTGAGAGAAATACCCATTTCCATGAAATTGTTTAAAATTATCACAATTCATAAAGGAAGCCATTTAAAAACAACCTCAGATAATAAATATATTGTGAAATTAACCCTTACCTCGTTGTAATAAATTGAGTCATATGAAAAATAGTCAATAACCACCAAATGAATCACATAATATCAATTATATAAATAGAATTGTGATAATATATATCAAATGGAAATTCACAATACACCACAAGAGATAAATAAGTGGTGAACAATGGAAATCTCACAGAATTAAAAGTGATATAAGAAACCCCTTACCACTTGTCCGACGTGACTCGCTCGAATGTTCCTTATTCTTCCTGAATAATAAACATAAGTTAATTTCTACTTGAATAATAATATTTTCAAGTTTATTATTCCTTTTATATCCCTTATTACCTTTCTATAACAATTATATAATTATTTGAGTTCATATTGGACATTTTGTCGATGTTCGGAACTTGAGTCAAAAATGAACTTGTTATAGTTATAAATTGTCTATGTGGTAAAAAATCAATTATCTATAGAATGATATTACTCTTTTATATTTCATACATATCATATATTTCTAGTATATATATTTAGTTATAATAGTACATAACATTTGGAGATAATAAATGAAATGCACCGTTCATGGAGATGGTAAGTCGTACGTACGCATAACGCTACTTTCATTTCTATTTTTAATTTTAATGGAATTAAAACATAATGATACATAGGTATATTATAATTCAAGTATAAAATAATATATAATATCATTAAATCCATATTTTATATGTCCCACATAAGTCATTAACGAGTCATATCACGTTGAGGGGGCGGTAGTCCACACTTCCTTAAATGAAATTATCGCGTTTTACCCATAATGGAAACCATAAAGGTATGATATATATGGAATATATATAAGCACAAAGATAACATAAGAATAATATATATATCATATATAAATATAGTTACATATTAATTTCCACCATGAGTGGCAGTAGGAGATAATTGAAAAATCATCGTTTTGTGAGCCGTTTGATTCCCAACCACAGAAACAGTATGTTCTTCACCTATTAGATGGAGGTGTGTGTATGTGTTGTTAGAATCCTTATTCATTAAAACATCCTAGTATATTTAGCATACTAGGTTTTTCATAAAAGAAAGGAATAAAAAGTGTTTTTGGGGGTTGGAGAAGTAAAATAAAACAAAATAAATGAAAAGAATTTAAGAGAAATTGTTACCTTTAATTTGCGTAACTTCCTTTGGTTTGAACCAAAATGACTTTTTGAAGTGCCTTTTGCCTATTTTAAGGCTTATAGGTACAATATATGGACCTTTAGATGTTTTTTGGTCTAGTTATGGATGATCCAAGGGGCTTGAGAGGTTTGTGGAATGGGTTAGAAGTGGTGTCGTTTTATATGGGGGAGGAGGTGCTCCTTAGGAAAGTGTGATGATGTTATTTTATTATATAGTGATGTTTGGTTTCTAAAGGTCCAAAACTAATTACATTCTAAGATAAGATGATTAATGGTCGAAATAAAATCATCCAATAATAATTGGATAGGTTTTGGATATAGTTTTAATATTAATAATCTTATTTATTTAAATCATTTATTAATGCGATAAATACTACATCATTATTGTGTCATAAATAATTTATTTATTTGATGTCTAAAAATTATAAACAAATTCCATAGTTTAGTAAATATTTTTATCTTTCCAATTAATATGTATTTTTGAAAATATTTCTTATATTACCCCATGTAAAAATTGATTTTCTAAATGATATTTGTTTATGTCATTTTTGCATTTACTTTAAGTTAATTAAATTAAAGTGTCATTATCATTCATAAGTGGATCCATGGGGTACCCAAATCGACCCTAGGTTTCCCATGGTTGGCCATGACCCATCCAATAAGGCCAGGACAAGTGTTAAGGTAATTTAGTATTATTATAATATTCATTTTACCTTGAATTACCCTCTTTACCTTTAACCGCGGAAAAAAAGTCAAAAATTACTATTCACCAAAAATTATTTTCATCTTTTTGAACCAAATTTTACATAGTGAGGTTAACCGTGTCTCTCTGATTTTTTAAATTTATCTTATAGAAATGGTAAAATTAAGTTTTATGCAAATTTGCAAATGCTCCTATGAGGTGGGTAAAAGACGCTAAAAAGTTCAATAACATTTTTATATATCTAAACATATTATAAAATGACTCCAATGAATTATATTTAACATATATAGGTATTATGTATCTATTATTACCTAAAATAAATTTAAATAAAATAAATAATTATTTAAATAAAATGTCGATTTTAACCAATAACTCAGTATTTTTCTCTATCCATCAAAAATTGAAAGTTTTCAAGAAAAATACCAAAATTTTACCATAAGATAATTTTGATATTCTGAAGTCAAAAAATAAGTCTATTTTACCAAATTAAAATAATAGAAGTTGAATTTATTAATTTAAAATTAATTCCCTTGGTCAAAACCAAAAAGCGTGTTTTTTAGAAATAATAACTAACAAAAGATTAATACTTATTTATGTGAAATTTCAACGTGAAATTATTTCTAATGAATAAAACTGGATTAAATGGTAAAAATATAATATATTTAGACTTAAAAACCATTAAAATGTATAATTTAACAATACAAAATATTTTGATTAAAAAAGTTGTTTTTAGTTAAAATATAGTATTTTTCACTATTCACCGAAATATGAAAGTTATCAAAAAAACAGCAAAAATTTATTGAAACTAAATATTTATGTCCCGATTATAAAGAAGAATTTTATTTTGTCAAATTGAATATATAAAAGTTTCAAATATTGTATTTAAAAAGGGTTCACCATTAAAAGGTGGTAAAATTGCATTTTATAAAAAATACTTCTTTTATCTGAAAAAATGAATTTGGTTTTTAATTATGTATAAGAAACTCATAATATGGATTCTAAAATTATAATGATTATATAAAGTTCAAAATTTAGTTAATACTATTCATAACTGCTTTTGAGCGGCTAGTTTAGTAAGTCGTGGTGCGCTTGAACTTGGTGTTGCATGTACTACATGTTATTGAATTACTTTGATGAAATAACATACTATGAAATCTTGGGGTGTTACATTCTTCCCTCCTTAAATAAATTGTGTCATCTCAATTTGAATTTTTTTTCAAAAATAAATGGTTGAAAATTGAAAATACCTTTGTGGGAAAACCCACATCAGAAATTGGGTTAATAAAATTTAGTCTTAATAAAAGGAAAAGGTGAATGGAAAAGTCACCACCAAATTGTGATATCGATTAGGAGAACATTGATTGAAATTAGAGACACATAATTGGAGGGAAAACATAAATATTTAAAGGGAGTGATTGAGGTCATCAGTCACAAACAATTGTAGAATTGAGGGCCTCAAAGCCATCAATCTATGTTGATTTAAAATATCATTAGTTAAACAAAACATAAGGTATTAGGATAAAACATTTTTAGTTTTAATATCCCTCACCTAAAGTTTAATAATGAATTTATTCATATAATAAGAGAAGAAAAATATATATACTTGAAAAGTATAGTTCCATCCTCTGACTAATTTCTACCACAAACTCATCTTTCACTCTAAAAGATAATATAACTTAAAAATATATTCTATTTATCCTATTCGTATAGGGTTCAAAAAAATAAATTTATAATTAATCTACTAGACCTTTTAAAAAAACTACATTATACAATCCAGTACATCACGTGGGCCAGTGGTAGGTGATAAACCCTTATCACCCTTCGGTTGCGGGTTCAAGTCTCGCGGCCTTTCCAGACGCGACGGGTTGCCACCCGGCCTCTAGGTTGTCCTTTTTATGGAAATCCAAAAATATTTTCAAACTATAATTATCAAAAATAATTCTATCCAAAATCACAGTCCAAAATTTATAAGGAAGTTAAACACAATGAATATCCTTTTTTCCACGTAATAACATGTGAACACCTTCATCATGTATTCTTTTAAATCACTACAACATCCTGAATTACCATAAAACATTATTGATTACATTTATGCTCCCTTATTTCTTATAGAATACTGGATATACTCCTTCATTACAAAAATGTTTAAAACTCCATCAATAATGGAATATACAAATCATTAATCTGATTCAAGGTAGTCAAGAATATCCAATATAATTTATCGAAATCAATCATGTATTATTCCAAAATCACTACCTCGGTATTAGAACCATATGATGGTTTATCTCTCTCTCAACCATATATTTTCCAAAAATTTAACCTGCTATTGAGTCACTTTTATAGGTTCCACAGAATCTCTAGTCCATAATTAAATAGTACTGGAGTAAAATCCTTATATACTGTATAATTATTATAACATGTACATCATTAATAAAATACTCAAATGAAACTATAATTTAATAAAAATGTATGAAATCTAATCATTTCTCTGCATCTTCAGCAGTATCATAACATTATTATTATCGAATAATAACATTTGGGGAATAATCTGATGATTTGGACATTGATTCACGTAGTGTCCCAACTCCTTGCAGATGAAGCATTGTACATTTGAAACTTTTTTCTTACCCTTCTAATCATGTTCTTGGTTTCCTGTTTCTCCACACTTAAAAAAATTCAAATTTCCTTCAATAATTTACCAAGGTGATTCTTTCCACAGTTATGACATATGTGAAAATCCTTCTTTTCCCTCTTCCCTTTATCCATCTTTCTCTCTTTCATACTTTTCTTCTCTTTCTTCCCTTCAATTCCATAGGACTCAGATAATTATTTACTTATCTTAATAACACATGATATTATTTCTTCATATCTTGAGAATACATGGAGACCACTTCCCTTCTAAATGTTGTCTTAATATCGTGAAAGATATTATCCTTATTACTCTTTGGATCATATGTATTGCTGGAGTTAACATTCCTTCTTCTGGGTTCCATTTCTATACAATGGCATACACTATGTCAGTTTATGAATTGAAATGAATAACTCCAAACTAGTAAAATACCTAACATAAATTGAATAGTTTATGGATATAATCCATAATCAAAAAAATATTTTCTTTTGGGAGGTATATACTCATAAATCCTTCATAATGATTTGTAAAGAAAATGAGAATTATCCTATGAATATCCCCCAAGAGTGTCATAACCAATAGTGAAACAAGGCCCATTGTCATGCACCAGTTCCCATTCAAGTCTAGCTGAAAGCGGTGTTTTCAAGTTTTACCCCTAGGTACATCTATGCTAGAGCCGCCTCTACCTGCTCATATCCAGATAGGGATGTGTATTCTTGGAAAACTCACAAAATCTCTACATTACCAAAATTCTAATAATTTCTTTTATACTGATCCTCAAAGTCTTTGTTAGGGTATTATGATCTAATTAGAGTTTATCTAAATCTATATTCCAAGGTTTTTACTAAAGTTCCTCTTATACCTACTATAACGCCCCAACCATAGAAGATTAGAGTTGGTGCATTATTATGTATCATGGGAATGATCACAAAATATCATGTCTTGAAAGACTGATGAGTTTAGTAGCCTTGGAAGTACTAGATACATTCATAAGGTTTACATTGCGGCATAAAATGGAAAAGTACAACAACATTGTTTCCATAGAAAACAACAACATCCCATAGACTATACTTACAGGTCAGTCATAATATACTTCTTCGCATCCTGGGAAAATAAAACATAAGAAAGGGGTGAGAGCAGATGCTCATTAAGGGTAAATAATTTAGCAGAAGCTATAAACTTTTAATGAAAGATGTGTAATAAAACAACAACAATTTAAACATAAACGTGAAAATAATATGGAAAAAATAAATTCAAAACTACCATATAGACATGAACATGGATATTCTACTTGTTGAATAATCACATGTAATAACTAATTTTATAATGAGGGAATGTATAGTACCAGAATTCAATTTCGGTGTTAAGGCCTCGGGCTAGGACCTATGGGATAATTGTAACCAGACACAATCCCGGAGAGCCTCTGTAACCAGACTCAATCCTGGAGAGCCTCTATAACCAGACACCAAACCGGAGAGCCTTTATAACCGGACTCCAACTGTAACGACCCGAAATTTTGAATAAATCTTGTTTCCTAATTTCATGTGTTATTTTTTATACTCAAAAAAAATGTTTTATTTGATAAACATGATTATAAATAAAATAAGACCATTGGTTTTTGAGTGTTATATGACCATTGGTCAATATGACCACCGTGAACAAAATGTTTTGATTATTGTCTCTATATTTAATAAATCTTGGTTAATTATTATAGAAAGAAGATTTGATGGCCTCACCTAGTAGCCTTGGGCCGATCGAAGCCCATCTAACAGAGATTGGGAAGGAGGTAGCACCATTGGGCTTTGCTCTGGACCAAATCCAAGCCGAACTTCATCATGTGAAGCTAGAACGGAATCGCCTTCGCGAGAAGTTCAAACTGATAGAAATTACTACTCGGGCAATGTTGACTGAGCCGCCCCAAAATTCTATCACCCTAGCACACCTTACTCTTAGGTCCTATGCTGGTATTATAAGGGGTTATGTAACGAGACCATAACTACCTTGTGTAATCCTTGTTTTAAATAAAAATTGGGATTTCGTCTTATGATGAAGTTTATGAATTTTGAAATGACCGGATAAATATAGTATGCATATTTTTGATGAATTTTAGAAAAAGGATATTTTAAAAATGTTTATGTAAACCTTAAATAATTAAAAATGTGTAATGATTTTCAAAAAATGGTCTTCTACAATTATGTTCAGTACGAAATTTAGAGTCTAATAAGATCAACTTGATTTTTGATGAATAGTAAATTATGAATAGTGATTTTATGATTAGGATTAGTAATATGACCAAATGGATTAGTAATCTCACTTAAAGAAAGTTTTAAAATAATCTAGGCACCTTGATTAAGTAATGTGATTCAATAAAATAGTTAAATAACGGTTTCATTAATTATTATTCAAGTATTAGTTTTTTTCGGGTGAATAGTATTTTTTAATTAAAAATTTAATTAAAAATAATTAGAAAACTTATTTTTATAAAAATGACTTTATTTTTGAACTCAGAGCATCGATATTATGTTATGGTAATTTTTGGGGTTTTTTCTGAAAAAAATGAATTTTCGATGAATAGTGTTTTTATTTAAAAATTAAATTAAAAATATTTAGAAAATTATTTTTATAAAATGGAGTTCATATTTGTAATCAGAGCGTTGATATTTGGTTAAGGTGAAATTTTGGGATTATTCTGAGAAAGTTGAATTTTTGATGAATAGTGAAAATACAGTTTTTAAGTTACGAGTGTTTAATGACATCATTAAATGATGTATTAAGTTTGTAATAAATATGTTCAAATTATGAATAGTAAGATAAGGTGTGAGGTGTCCCAAGTGGCCAATACCATGGGCAAATACCATGGGCAAGCCCATGGTTTTGCCAAAACCACTAGTGAGGTGTCCCTTGGCCATTAATGCTTTGTCCCCTCACTTTCCCTATAAATACCCACCCTTTCCTCCCTTAGTTTTCACTCCCAACTCTCCCCCAACGAAGTTCTGGTCCTCTTACCTTCCAAGGAGTCCTCCCAAGGTGCCCCAAGCCCTCAAGGTCCAATCCTTTGAGTTTCAAGAGTCACGTTTTAAGGTAAGGGATCCGACCCCTCTCTTTCTTTTCGTGTAATCTCTTTTATGTCATTCCTTTTATGCTCCTTGTGATTATGTGAGAGGATGTTATTTTATATTCCTCTTACTGCCCTTTCATATTTATATGATGAGAGATCCTCTCTTACTCTCTTCATTTCGTTTTATGAAAGTTTAAGTGACGCCGTTAGGCTGCCGAATGTTTAAGTGATTCTTTCACCCTTCTCATTTTTTTCAAGTTCGATTTTCATGTCAAGTCTTTCAAGTTCCTTTTTATTATGTTGGGGTATGATCTCTATATCTATCATACTGATCTCTTATGATCATATGATGAGGGACCCTATTTGATCTTGTCAAATCATTTTCTTTTGATGTTAAGTGACGCCGTAAGGCTGCCGAATTTTCATAAGAGAAATCTAATCTTTTTTCCTTCCATGTTTTTCCATTCAAATGGTATGTCCCTCAAATTTCATTACCATGTCCATATTTCCTTCTTATTCTTTCACCCTACTGTTTTATGGATCATTTATGAGTGGGTGACCCATGTCCCCTCTCATTTTAATGTTTTCTAAAACCCCGAAACTTAGCCGTTATGCTGCAGAATTCTCGTCTCAAAATGCCTCTCTTTTCTCAAAATTATTTTATGTTATAAAGTGAATACTCAAAGCTCCTATTTCTAAAGGGGTATTCACATATATGTAAAAATGTTCTATTTTAAATTCTGGGATTTACATACATGATACCCGCTTTCCCTTTCCGTGGGTTTAAAGTAACGTAAAGATCATGTCTTTAAAGCAGTTTTTGAAACGTTATGATTATGAAATGAAACCCATATATTTTATTCTATATGGGTTATTTATGAAATTTTTGATGATGATATATGTGGCTCACATGAAAATAAAGACAAATTTAATGGTGCGCCCTGATAGCGCTCCAATGCATTGGGTAAAGACTTAATCTCTAGAGATGACCATTTTAACGACGCCTTGGTGAATAACCTTGGTAATTTTTAACGACACCTTGGGGATGGACCTTGGTGAAACGAAACGATTGTCAATATTAAATGTTGTAGCCACATATTCAAGTTATGAAAAATGATTATTTTTATTATGATGTATCTCATGAATTCTTTCTCATGCCTTAAAGTTCTTTTCATGTCCTTATTGAAGTATCTCAAGTTCACTTGTAAAATGTTTCTCTTGTTTCCCTTACTGGGCCTTCTGCTCACCCTTTCTTTTGATGTATGTCCCCAGGTTATGAGATGCATAATGAACATAGGATGAACTAAAGGAGACGCCTTTCAAGTGTTTAAGAAGAATGTGTTTTTTATTTTTTTTTTTATGTATTATGATCCTTGTTTCCAAGACACTAAACCTTAACGATCCTCAGTTCCGTGTAATGAAATGAAAGTTTATGTTATAAAATGGCGGGATGCTATAGTTGGTATCAAAGGATGGTTTAGTTATTTGTGGAAATTAGGATATAAAAACTTTAGGAAGAACCCTATAGAAGAGTTTAAATATAGGAAATCTTCCTGGTATTTTTGTGAGTATTGAGTAAGGGGTTTCCAAGCAAATACATCCCTGTCTGGATACGAGCAGGTAGAGGTGGCTCTGGCACAGATGTACATAGGGGTAAAACCCGAAAACACCGCTTTGAGCTAGACTCGAATGGGAACTGGTACACGACAACTGGCCTTGCTGCACTCTTGGTTACGACACTCCCGGGGGATATGCTTTGGTAAATTCATAAGCTTATTATGAACCATTATTAAAGGAACAAAGATAAAATAAAATAAAGATTCACATAAGAATATATGATCATGGATATCCTAGATGGGAACCTAGGGGATCACAAGTTAGGGTATACTTTTCTTCTACAAGTTATCCTTATATGCTTTAAGTTCCTTTTCATGATTATTGGTTAAGTATTTAAGCCTCTAATTATACTTTATCTTCTTAGTTAATGGTGGGAAATGGAATAACGTGTCCCAACAACCAATGTGATAGGAAATGCGACAATTTCCGTATTAATATGTCATAGTTGATTAGGGGATTAAAAGATGGTTATTATTTTGGAAGGCGTTCACTATTTTGGGGACCCTATATGATCGAGGTAAATAGATTACTATAGTATTTTCATTGAGGAGTAAGGTTGACTTATATTTTGAAGAATTGATGAATTTAAGGTGGACTTATAGTAATTTAGGTTACTTTTGGGAATGATTAACCTATCTTGGGTAAAATATGTTTAGGTTAGCTACTTTTGTTATAAGATGTTAGGAGTGGTTGATGTTGTCTGGAGATGAACAATGAAGTTGTTTTGGAAGACTATGTTATCAAATCCTTCTTGTATTTGGGTTTCAATCTTAGTTTGTTTTTTTTTAGGAATTTTAAGGACCGTTATTTATGGAGTGGTCTATGATGAACGTTGGGTAGTACCATGGAACTTTGAAGATTTAAATGTAGGTTTTATTCCTATGGGATTCTTTCTTTTTGAAGAGTTGTTTTACCTTAACCTTTCTGTTTTTGGGATAATGTTTAAAGATAGAAGAAATAGATAGTTAATCTTTTGTAGATTATGTGATTCTATAGAAGATGATTCTTGTGCTTTTATGAGACCAAGTGTTTTTGAATTCTCATCATTTGGCGAAAAGATTAGTGTTGGTAGGGACTTGTTAAAGGATGAAACTCTACTTGAAGGTAGGTATATTTTCTTATGTTTTTGTTCTATGTAGTAAATGAAATCCTCAAAATTATGAAAATAAATGTAAAACAAAAATGTTGTTGGTTTACGTTTCCTACTAGGTAATCAAAGACCGTTTACACACATCATAAGTTTGGGATTTTCTCATGGTTAACTTTCTCCTAATCATGTTCTCTATCACTCTCTCTCAGAACTGACCCTTTGTTTTTTCCTCCATGTCCATGTTTTCCTACATGGAACCCGAGTGTGGGTTAACTCGGGTGGCCTTTGTACTTCCTTTTCTTTCTTTTAAAGTAATGGTGTTACTGACTCTTTTTCCGATGTGGGACTTTCAATGAAATTTCAAAACCCAATTTAAAAAAATTGCGAGGACGCAATTTCTTAAGGGGGGAAGATTGTAACGACCCGAAATTTTGAATAAATCTTGTTTCCTAATTTCATGTGTTATTTTTTATACTCAAAAAAATGTTTTATTTGATAAACATGATTATAAATAAAATAAGACCATTGGTTTTTGAGTGTTATATGACCATCGGTCAATATGACCACCGTGAACAAAATGTTTTGATTATTGTCTCTATATTTAAGTAATCTTGGTTAATTATTATAGAAAGAAGATTTGATGGCCTCACCTAGTAGCCTTGGGCCGATCGAAGCCCATCTAACAAGGATTGGGAAGGAGGTAGCACCATTGGGCTTTGCTCTGGACCAAATCCAAGCCGAACTTCATCATGTGAAGCTAGAATGGAATCGCCTTCGTGAGAAGTTCAAACTGATAGAAATTACTACTCGGGCAATGTTGACTGAGCCGCCCCAAAATTCTATCACCCTAGCACACCTTACTCTTAGGTCCTATGCTGGTATTATAAGGGGTTATGTAACGAGACCATAACTACCTTGTGTAATCCTTGTTTTAAATAAAAATTGGGATTTCTTCTTATGATGAAGTTTATGAATTTTGAAATGACCGGATAAATATAGTATGCATATTTTTGATGAATTTTAGAAAAAGGATATTTTAAAAATGTTTATGTAAACCTTAAATAATTAAAAATGTGTAATGATTTTCCAAAAATGGTCTTCTACAATTATGTTCAGTACGAAATTTAGAGTCTAATAAGATCAACTTGATTTTTGATGAATAGTAAATTATGAATAGTGATTTTATGATTAGGATTAGTAATATGACCAAATGGATTAGTAATCTCACTTAAAGAAAGTTTTAAAATAATCTAGGCACCTTGATTAAGTAATGTGATTCAATAAAATAGTTAAATAACGGTTTCATTAATTATTATTCAAGTATTAGTTTTTTCGGGTGAATAGTATTTTTTAATTAAAAATTTAATTAAAAATAATTAGAAAATTATTTTTATAAAAATGACTTTATTTTTGAACTCAGAGCATCGATATTATGTTATGGTAATTTTTGGGGTTTTTTTCTGAAAAAAATGAATTTTCGATGAATAGTGTTTTTATTTAAAAATTAAATTAAAAATATTTAGAAAATTATTTTTATAAAATGGAGTTCATATTTGTAATCAGAGCGTTGATATTTGGTTAAGGTGAAATTTTGGGATTATTCTGAGAAAGTTGAATTTTTGATGAATAGTGAAAATACAGTTTTTAAGTTACGAGTGTTTAATGACATCATTAAATGATGTATTAAGTTTGTAATAAATATGTTCTAATTATGAATAGTAAGATAAGGTGTGAGGTGTCCCAAGTGGCCAATACCATGGGCAAATACCATGGGCAAGCCCATGGTTTTGCCAAAACCACTAGTGAGGTGTCCCTTGGCCATTAATGCTTTGTCCCCTCACTTTCCCTATAAATACCCACCCTTTCCTCCCTTAGTTTTCACTCCCAACTCTCCCCCAATGAAGTTCTGGTCTTCTTACCTTCCAAGGAGTCCTTCCAAGGTGCCCCAAGCCCTCAAGGTCCAATCCTTTGAGTTTCAAGAGTCACGTTTTAAGGTAAGGGATCCGACCCCTCTCTTTCTTTTCGTGTAATCTCTTTTATGTCATTCCTTTTATGCTCCTTGTGATTATGTGAGAGGATGTTCTTTTATATTCCTCTTACTGCCCTTTCATGTTTATATGATGAGAGATCCCCTCTTACTCTCTTCATTTCGTTTTATGAAAGTTTATGTGACGCCGTTAGGCTGCCGAATGTTTAAGTGATTCTTTCACCCTTCTCATTTTTTTCAAGTTCGATTTTCATGTCAAGTCTTTCAAGTTCCTTTTTATTATGTTGGGGTATGATCTCTGTATCTATCATACTGATCTCTTATGATCATATGATGAGGGACCCTATTTGATCTTGTCAAATCATTTTCTTTTGAAGTTAAGTGACGCCGTAAGGCTGCCGAATTTTCATAAGAGAAATCTAATCTTTTTTCCTTCCATGTTTTTCCTTTCAAATGGTATGTCCCTCAAATTTCATTACCATGTCCATATGTCCTTCTTATTCTTTCACCCTACTGTTTTATGGATCATTTATGAGTGGGTGACCCATGTCCCCTCTCATTTTAATGTTTTCTAAAACCCCGAAACTTAGCCGTTATGCTGCAGAATTCTCGTCTCAAAATGCCTCTCTTTTCTCAAAATTATTTTATGTTATAAAGTGAATACTCAAAGCTCCTATTTCTAAAGGGGTATTCACATATATGTAAAAATGTTCTATTTTAAATTCTGGGATTTACATACATGATACCCACTTTCCCTTTCCGTGGGTTTAAAGTAACGTAAAGATCATGTATTTAAAGCAGTTTTTGAAACGTTATGATTATGAAATGAAACCCATTTATTTTATGCTATATGGGTTATTTATGAAATTTTTGATGATGATATATGTGGCTCACATGAAAATAAAGACAAATTTAAGGGTGCGCCCTGATAGCGCTCCAATGCATTGGGTAAAGACTTAATCTCTAGAGATGACCATTTTAACGACGCCTTGGTGAATAACCTTGGTAATTTTTAACGACACCTTGGGGATGGACCTTGGTGAAACGAAACGATTGTCAATATTAAATGTTGTATCCACATCTTCAAGTTATGAAAAATGATTATTTTTATTATGATGTATCTCATGAATTCTTTCTCATGCCTTAAAGTTCTTTTCATGTCCTTATTGAAGTATCTCAAGTTCACTTGTAAAATATTTCTCTTGTTTCCCTTACTAGGCCTTCTGCTCACCCTTTCTTTTAATGTATGTCCCCAGGTTATGAGATGCATAATGAACATAGGATGAACTAAAGGAGAAGCCTTTCAAGTGTTTAAGAAGAATGTTTTTTTTATGTTTTTTTTATGTATTATGATCCTTGTTTCCAAGACACTAAACCTTAACGATCCTCAGTTCCGTGTAATGAAATGAAAGTTTATGTTATAAAATGGCGGGATGCTATACCAACCCAGAGGGACTGCCGTAACCAGACCCCAACTTAGCGGACTTACTTTTACAGGTCCCCAACCCTAAACATACTAGTCTAGTAAATTCCTCATAAGAAAAGGTTGAAATATAACATAAACATTCATATTAAAACTAGCATAAGAAATGTCAATAATTTATCCATAAACCATGAAGGGTATAAAAATAACACATCCACATTCAAACATATCAGAAAACATTCATTACAATATGGAATATTTGTATCATAATAAATCAACTTCAAACAAGTTTAAAATCCATTAAAGGATATTGACATAGATAAAAAAGATCAGTAAAATTCTTTTTAGAGAAATACCATTTTTCATGAAATTTTTTAAAATTCGCAAAATTTATAAAGGTAGTCATTTAAATAAAATTGAATAAAAGTTTCCCACACCACTTTGAAACTTTTGAATGGAATTATAATTTTAAAACATTCATGTCCATATAAATAAATCCTTAAAACCATTTTGAAAACACAGACATTAATGAGAACGGTTTAGAAGAATAAATATTTAAAAAATTTAAAATGATGTTTTAGTAAAAATAACCTTAAAAATAAACCCTTTAAAAACACTTTTATGAAACATGTACATGGATAATAAATATGTCCCTAGAGATACCTACATAAAAAAACCTCAGATAATACAGAGATTGTGAAATTAACCCTTACATCATTGTAATCAATCGACTCATATGAACAATAGTTAATAACCACCAAATGAATCATATAATATCATGAATATAAAAAGAATAATGTTAATATATATCAAATGGAAGTGCACAATACATCACATGCAATAAATATGTGGTGAACAATGGAAATCTCACTTAATTAAAAGTGATATAAGAAACCCCTTACCACGTGTCCGACTTGACTCGCTCATATGTTCCTTGTTCTTCCTGAATAATAAACTTAAGATAATTTCAACTTGATTAATAATATTTTCAAGTTTATTATTCCTTTTATATCACTTATTACATTTCTATAACCATTTTTTAATTATTGGAGTTCATATCGGACATTTTGTCAATGTTCGGAACTTGAGACAAAAATGAACTTTTTATAATTATAAATTGTCCATGTGGTCAAAATTCCATTACCTATAGAATGATATGACTAATTTATATTTCATATATATCATATATTTTCAGTATATATATGTATTTATAACAGTACATTACATTTTGAGATACGAAATGAAATGCACCATTCATGGAGACGGTAAGCCCTACGTACGCATGAACGCTACATTCATTTCTGTTTTGAATTTTAATGGAATTAAAACATAATGATAAATAGGTATATTATAATTATTTTATACTATAATATATAATATCATTAACTCTATGCATTATATGTCCCACATAAGTCATTAACGAGTCATATCACTTTGAGGGGGCGGTAGTCCGCACTTCCACAAATGAAATTATCGCGTTTAACCCACAATGGAAACCATAAAGGTATGATATAAATGGAAAATACAAAATCACAAATAAAACATAAACATAGTATATACATCATATATAAATACAGTTCCATATTAATGTCAACCATGAGAGGCGGTAGGAGATAATTGTACAATCATCTTTTCACGAGGTATTAGTTTTCCAACCACAGAAACAATATGTTTTTCACCCATTAGATAGTGGTGTGGGTAATTGTAGTTCAAATAATTCTAAAACAAACATCATATTATATTTAGGATATTGTTTTTTTCATAAAATAAATTAATAAAAATTGTTTATGGGGGTTTGAGAAGTAAAATAAAAAAATATAAAAGAAAAGAATTTAATATAAATTGTTACCTTTAATTTGGGTAACTTCCTTTGGTTTGAACCAAAAGGACTTTTTGAAGTAAATTATGCCTAATGTAAGGATTATAGGTGTAATATAAGGACCTTGAGAGTTTATTTGGGAAGGGGTTGGATGAGCCAAGGGGCTTGGGAGGTGTGTGGAATGGGTTAGAAGTGGTGTCCTTTTATAAGGGGTAGGAGGGGCTCTTTAGGAAAATGTGAAAATATTATTTTATTATATAGTGATATTCGGTTTCTAAAGGTCCAAAACTAATTACAGTCAAATATAAGATGAATAATGGTATAAATAAAATAATACAATAATAATTGGACAGGTTTTAGATATAGTTTTAATATTAATAATCTTTTTTATTTAAATCATTTATTAATGAGGTAAATACTACATCATTATTATGTCATAAATAATTTAATTTATTTAATGTTTAAATATTATAAAAAAATACCATAATGAAGGAAATTGTTTTATATTTCCAATGAATATTTATAGTTGAAAATATGATCTATATTAACCCATGTAAAAATTGATTTACTAAAATATATTTGTTTATGTCTTTTTTGCCTTTACTTTTAGTTAATTAAAATAAAGTGAAATATCATTCATAAGTGGCTCTATGGGGTCCCAAAATCGACCCAAAGATGCCCATGGTCTTCCATGACTCATCAAATAATTTTGGTACATGTGTTAAGGTAATTGTTTATTATTATAATATTCTTTTTACCTTGAATTACCATATTTACCTTTAACCACGGTAAATAAAATTCAAAAGTTACTATTAAAAAATATTATTTTCATCTTATTGAACCAAATATTAATTACTGAGGTTAACCGTGTCTCTTGGATTTTTGAAATTCAACTACAGATGTGGTAAAATTAGGTTTTATGCAAATTTGCAAATGCTCCTAGGAGGAGGGTAAAATACACTAAAAATATCAATAAAATTTTTATATATCTAACGATAATATAAAATGACTCCAATAAATTATATTGAACTTATATATGTATTATGTATCTATTTTTAACTAAAATAAATTTAAATAAAATAACGAATTATTTAAATAAAAAGTTAGTTTTAACCAATAACTCAGTGTTTTCCACTATTCATAAAAAATTGAAAGTTTTCTGAAAAATACCAAAATTTCACCCTATGCTTATTTTGATATTATGAATTAAAAAATAAAGTCTATTTTACCAAATTAAAAACATAGAAGTTTCATTTATTAATTTAAAATTATTTCCTGTTGTCAAAACTAAAAAGTGTGTTTTTAAGAAATAATAATTAACAAAAGATTGATACTTGTTTATGTTCAATTTCAAAGTGAAAATATTTCCAATTTATAAAATTAGATTAAATTGTAAAAATATAATCTATTTATACTTCCAAACCATTAAAATGTATCATATAACACTACAACTTATTTTGATTAAAAAAGTTGTTTTCAGGTAAAATATAGTATTTTTCACTATTCATGCAAATATGAAAGTTATCAGAAAAACCCCCAAAATTTATTGAAACAAAATTCTTATGTCTCGATTCTAAAGAAGAAGTTTATTTTGTCAAATTTAATATATAAAAGTTTCAAATATTGGATTTAAAAAAGTTTCACCATTAAAAGGCGGTAAAATTTCATTTTTTTTAAAATAATTCTTTTATCTGAAAAAAAATGAATTTGTTTTTTCATTATGTCTAAGAAACTCATAATATGTAATATAAAATTATAAGGATTATATTAAGTTCAAAATTTAGTAAATACAATTCATATCCCCTTTTGAACAGCTAGTTTGGTAAGTCGTGGTGCGCTTGAACTCGATGTTGCGTGTTGTGCAAGTTATTGAATTACTTTGAAGAAATAATGTACTATGAAATCTTGGGGTATTACAAGTCGCACTTATGGGATATAGTTTCTTGAATCCTTCCATGAGGCCCTCAATGAGATCTTTTATTAATTTTATCACCCTTGGTCATGTTCTTAATGTCTTCATGACCAACACAATGTAGAATTCGATCCCATACTAACCATGTTATT